>JAYJME010004223.1:0-11167 GCA_036873775.1 Costaria costata
CCGATCTCTATGGTAGAACGACTCTACCGCGGATAGCTTCTAGATGATGGGGGAGACCCCCCCCCCCCTCCCCGACAGTCCGAAATGTTTGGGACCAAACGAAAGGCATACGAAGTCCCCCGCCGTCTACAGAAACATGCCTCTAACCGAGACGTATCGTTCCCCTGCGCTGCTGCTGCTGCTGATGCTGATGCTGCTACGGGTGCTCCACACAGGTCCGGGAGGGCGCCGCGCCTGGCGTCAATCGCGTGAATGTTGTCCTTGCAGCGCTTCCTCCCGACGTGAAAGCGCGGCGATCCAGGGTGCCTGTTTTGTGTGCAAGCGACATGCCTCGTCCGTTTTGAATGGGCTGAAGCCGTGCTTGGGCGAAGGTGCGCCGGGCAACCAGAGGAGGGGAATATTAGGGCAGAAGAGTCTCTAGTGTTCCGAGCTCGACGCGAGCTACGATAGCTGAGGTCTAGCATTTTGATGGGGGGGGAAGGGGTTGATTCCGCCCGAAGGAGAGGAAGTGTGCAGTATCTCTGGAACACCAAATGTTTTAGAACAACAGATTCGTTCAATGTACTCGTAGCACATGGGAGCATTGATCAGGTTGCTCGGTGATACATTTTTTTCCAACATTTCGAACGTCAATTTCGGATGATGTGAAGAGCACGTTAAGTGGGGGGCCCTCAGAAAAACATTAAACCACACCTAACCCTACCGTGGTATTGGTCGATCTGCGATCTCTTTGAAGCGCCAGGTACATGTGTAACACGATTCATGGCATATACACATACGTGTACGTACGCACGGAGTGTTTTTTTATTCATAGTTGTATACACAAAAGGTGTATACCAGTGATTTTCCAAGGGTACGATCGAGGCGAACCTTATATCATGGTGTTACTCTGTGTGTAGTGGGTCGACATTCTCTCGGGGTTGCAACGGAGTCCATGTTTTGGCGAAGCTTAAAAACGTCTTCGAAGTGTCAAGTCGTGGCGAAGCGGGCAGAGAGGAAAGCTGTACGGCACGCTTTGGCATCTCTCTTACTGTGCACCTGGCATGTAGTTAGTAGGCCGCGTGAAATATGCGAATGCCCCCCCCCCCCCCACCCCCAAAACGTACTACAGCAGGGAGACATCCCCATGAGGCGTGCTACGATAGAGGTAGCTCTTTTTGGCCTTTTTTGTTTCTGATTGACGGAGCTCCTTAACCCAAAATCGTCATGGTGTCAATTTTCTTTTACAATACGATTGTTTTGGATACCTAGGTCATTTTTTTTTAATCGCGTTGCCCTTTTGCTTGACTCAAAATCAGTATGTGGGTGAAGTACGGAGCTTCTAAAGTGAGGAGCCTCAGAAAATATCGGGTGCACCTCTATCGTAGCACGCCTGCTAAGCCTGTCACCAGCTGCCGGTCGGGAAATTCCATGGCTAGGGGCACAGTGAGGCGGACATTGATGTGCAGTTGGCTGTCGTCGTCCTGGATGGGACTGTACCAGCCGCCGTCAACGCCCACCACTCGGTGCGCTGACCACGCAGACCCGACATGTGCGGGTCTCCGGTTAGGCTGTCGTCATCGTCTGTGGCAACAAACGAAGCGTTTGGGGGTGGAGGAAGCGATGAACCTGCACTATCGGTTCGTTTGGAGCTCGTTCTAAGCTCAGAGTACTGCAGGTCTGTAGCAGACTCTGTGCAGACGTCAAGTACCACTTGGCCGATGCTCTAATGGTTTTCATGCCCATTTGACAGAGGACTAGACAAGGGGGGATAGTGGCCGCTCGGACGGTGTTTACGGTTTCGCAGTCTTGGGGGTGTTATGCCTACGACGGCGTGCTAGTGAAAATCTGATCATATAGCAGTTAATGCGCACCTTCGGAGAACGAGCTACAGGGACATTGAGCCAGAGTCACAATAACCCCGATACTGACTTGCAGCCGTGGCTGCGGTTGCCACCACCAGACCCTGTTACGCATTATTTCCTAATGTGGCGGAGAAGAAGACAGGTATCTGAGACGTCAGGGACACGTACCTTCACCAACGATTGGCCCTTGTTTGACCCATCCACTTATACTTGACTAAATCGGCGCGAGTATCGAACATGTACTACTACATACCGGTACAGAGTAACGAACCCCATATCATCGTCGCACCTGAGTCTGGGACAGGGGCTGGCGTAGGGGTTGGCGTAGGGGTTGGCGTAGGGGTCGGTGTACGAGTTGGCGTAGGTGTTGTCGTAGGGGTTGTCGTAGGGGTTGTCGTAGGGGTTGGCGTAGGGGTTGGCATAGGGGTTGGCGTAGGGGCTGGCGTTGGGGCTTGCGTGGGGCAGTTTGCAGGAGTTGGTGGTGCCGGAGTTATTACAGGTTCGTTGGGGTTGGCTGTACCGGACGAACGTTACGGAATCCACGGCCACCAACGAGCAATTGACAGCGGTACGCACAACGAAGGTTTGCTGGTCAGTGGTGAATCATAATATCGGCGGTGGGTTTCGTTTGAAGGCGCATTCTACGCGCAGCTGTGAAGTTCAAACACTCTTCACCATTTTGTAGGGCCAGATGTTGGCCGAGAGAGTGACGGCATCTCAGCATGGTACGCAGTTAAATAAACTTTGAGGTTCATTCACCCAAAACGCTGAGGAGTCATGGATCCCCGAAAACTACGCAGAGGATCGTAGAGCAACTTAATACTGCCGCTGCGTGTTGAAAGCTCTATATCTGATTCGCGGTCCTGACGCAGCATCAAACAATAATCATGTGGAAGCACTTGTCAAAACACAAAAACAGACAATAGTTGGTGGCGTCCCAATCTTGCAGGATTTTCCAGCATTCTGTTGCTACCAAACTCCTCATGATACTCACGCCGGGGTGCAGGACCCACACCCAAAGCATGAGCAAGACATCCGTTTTGCTGATCGAGTATCGAGGAAATGCATTTGGGTGTTTACGAGTGCAGTCGTTCTGTCCCCCATTGACGTCCAGCACACCCAGGGTGTCGTTCTGTCCCCCATCGACGTCCAGCACACCCAGGGTGTCTGTGCTTTTTCTTCACCCTAGAGGGGAAATCATTCCTATGATCACAAACTACGAGAAGGAGACGATACACTGCCAAAACGTAGTGGATACGAAAAGCAGAACGGGCAGAAGCCACCGAACCAGAAAAAAACATGAAATACACGAAGCCTGCTACTTTCTTCTATTTCAAATCTCGCATCAATGGCGGAGGCGCTCATCGTTCGCTTTACAGTGAACCTGCACGCAGCAAATAGTTCATACAGATACCGGTCAACACATGGGGCGATGGCTTCAAACGATGTTCTGTTTATGTTTTGAGTCGCGATCGATACAGTGAGATCGATGGCGACGGCACGATGGTGCGTTAATAAAAAAAAATAACGTGGGAAGCACACCCAACTAGATCCCTTCTCGACGGAGTTGCTAGTGTGAATGAAGACGCTGTGATCAGGACGCTGCAAAACAACAACAACGTTGTGGCCACACGTACTCTACCCACCCCCCATATGGGTACGTATTTGTTGCTGATGGAAGCGCAAATGATGGAGCCGATAGGAGGGTGGGGGGCTGTCGGGATAAGCGTGAATGGGGGGAGTCTACCCAGTTCCAGTTGCAAGAGCAGCTGGATGCCCATGCCGATGTTCGACACGAACTCACCGCATCTGTCTAAAGTTAAACGCCTCCCATTATTCTCGTAGCAAATGCCATTCCAGCAGTTGCACGATCCGTCAGTATGGCTTCCGCATACCTGAAGTTGTCATCGAGGGAACACGCGAGAGTTAGGTCATCCTCATCATTCAAAGCATGGTTCAATGATTCTCGAACGCTGACGCGGCAACGCAATATGCACACGCAGTTTCGTAAGAAGCGTGCACACCTGGCCGCTGACGATTCGGTGATCATTTCTTGGGTACCCGTTTGTCATGGCCCGCGGGAGGTTCCTAGTGTCACCTGTGACAGCAGAGATAACCAGGACCCACTACACGTGTCGAATACCTTCAGACTAAGTTTCTTCGAAGGAAGCCAACAAAGCGCCACAGCAGAAGGCGACACGATACCACAGCGAAACAATGTATAATTCCACGCATAGAGTAATCGTGCAATCGAATCTTAAGTGACGGTTGTGTTTCGTTGTTCTTTATTTCCCACCCGGCATACCATACCGGATATTTTTGCCAGCTTTGGTGGAGACGGCTTGCCTTTGCGTTGATGTACAACATGTTCTAGAGGCCTCTCATGAATTGTGACGGCCGTGTTTTGGGAGAAGAGGTGACTTGGGAGATGATTGGTTCTTGAACGAACGAAGTCATGGAGATATAGGCCATGCCGGATGTTGGAAACTTGACGGTGGTTGTTTTCGGGCCACTTAGTGTCGAGGTGGAGGTACAGACCCCAACGATATGCATATATCCAATAAACCGATGACAAACGCTGTGCCATTTGAAACCCCCTCGCAAGCAAGTTTACGAACGGGGAAGCTACTACCGTCTTTCGGCACCACAAGAGCAAGACACCGGAAGATGGACTTGGAGATGGGCAGAAGGCTTGGAATGCGCTAGACAAGAAGTGCGATGCCGTCAGCAACGCCACTCGTCAGGAGTTGTACGAGGAACTGACCAAGACCAAGATGAAGCAGGGTCAGGATCCATAGTTTTTTGTACATCGTGGAGACAGCACAAGACCGTCATCAGGACACGGGGGAGTGCATTTCTCCGCGACCTTCTATTCAACGCCTTGGCACCTGACTACGAAATCGTACGCAGCACCAGCTTCATACACCGCGAGTTCGGGCTGGACAAAACATAATTAACGATACACAACATGTATGTCGAACTCCTCTCAGGTCCTCCGAGATAACCATCAATTGCGGGGCTTGATATCTCCACGCAAGAGCAGGATGACCTCTGTGGTGTCCAGTGCGACATCTGCAGGTAGTGCAGACACCGCACGGAAGAATAATCAAACTTCGACCATAGTTACAACAAGACCCAAAGAGAAAGGAGGATCAACCGAAACAGCAATAGAAGCAAGGTGGGTCCATGTGGTGCTCGGTGCATGTGACTACGTCCTATTTCGACGACGAGTGCAACCCCCCAAAGAAGCGGGTCAACAACAGCAACGTCATCTTCGCCATGGGCTCCCTGAACAACAACACCAGCCGACAGCACCAGGAGAGAGGGGTTTCAAGTAAGGAGTTTCGTTCCTAGCCAACACTATGCAGGACGTTAAGCGTATAACTACTCCACTAAAAGCCCTGCATGTTCGTGACACCGGCCAGCGAGCGCGAGAAGGACCTCAATGTGGCCTTCCGTCGCGATGACTGCAAATCCGTTCGAGGGGGGAGGAAGTGGTGACAATTCGGAACACCTTTCCAGCGCCCACGACCACCCTAGGTGGCTCTTCGACGGGAAGCGTCTATTAAACAAGAAGATGGAAACCTGAAGCAGCACTACGATTACAGCCAGACTACGTTTTCTTCAGCGGAAACTGCAGTCCTACTGCACCTACCACAGCTACTTCGGGTTCTACATATACTGTTGTTACAATGGTCTAGTTACAGTAGTTGTCCCAGGGTATCACGCCTTCCGGCATATAGAGCAGAACGCTTGTGCTCGCATTCTCCTGGCCACCCGTTCCGGCCCATCCCACTATCTCGCGTATGCGAGTACTGCACCTAGCGGCAGCTATGAGATACAAGAGCTCACAAGTTTGACGGCCAGGCAGATATGAATGCTTATCCAGATGAGGTAGTCTATGAACGAACTCGGCAAGCTTAGGCGTAAAATTATGCCTAGAAGTTGCAAGCAATCGATATTGCTCTCCGTGGAACCTGTGACTCTATCCTACGAGGATGCAAAGCCTGTCGCTCGTCCACAAGGCTAGGGGACTTTGTCCTCCACATGTTGAGGGACACGCGCAACGCTTGAGCTTGAAACCTGGTGTCCAATCCGAGAGCTGCATGCCTGGAGCTACTCCTGTCCGCTCTCTAACGCGGCCTGAGTCTGCTGCTTGTGGATCGAATTCGGACTATTTCCAGTTTGAGTTACTTGTACGCACGTACGTAGCAGTATCATACTTGTACGTACATTGTCCGGCAGGGTCATGACATTTCATTCGAGTACAAGTGGAAAACTTGACGAAGCAAGGCGATTACGCTTGTAGCAATCCAAGAACCTGTACCACACGCTCCCAGAAGGATACAGCTGTTTTGTTGTTGTTGTTGTTGTTGTTGTTGTTGTTGTTGTTGTTGCTGCTGCTGTTGTTATCGCCGTAATAGTCTGGCAGCTCTGTGGCCACAACACAGGCTCCAATATATGATACCCCAACATTGCTCAATCTCAGCATGATTCGTGCGGAGGCTGCTGTGTCATCGTAATCCTACTGATGTACAAGGTAGTAAATGGTTGTTTGATACGGCAACACTACTCGCAAGAAGTACCGCTATATATGACGAGGCATATTAAGTCGGCGCCTACTCGTGCGATTGCTTGGCCTTTGGCCAGCGGGATGCACGCGGGCAGTTTGCTGCAAGCGGTCAAAGCTCCTGTTACCCCCCATGGGCAGGCCATGGGACATCTTATGGGTAGCATGTAAAACCGTGGGACTTCCCATGGGTTGAGGTTTGTTTGACCCATGGGTAATCTCACGGGTGGTATGCCGCCTCATAAGATGTCCCATGAAGCGTCCCACAGTCCGTAATCCTTGGGACATTCCATGGCACTTGAGGGACGTGTAAGAAAGGTATACTGGTACCAAACTATGAGACGTCCCGTGCAACATCCCCTGAGAACGTTGGATGACACTTGAAGGGGGTGTGAGACAGCCTATGGGTCGAGCCGTAGGTGGTCCTATGGAGTGCACCGCAACTTATTGGACGTCCCATGACACGATCCACGGGTGCAATTTATCCTATGGGTCATCATGGGCCGTCTCTTATGTAGTTATATGGAAGGTATAATAATCTAGTGGGCGACGCACGGGTTCAAGTCATCCCAAGGGTCATCCCATAAGGTTTCCCATAGATTATCATATATAACGAAACGCATCCCATGCGAATAGCATGGGACGTCGCATGGGACATACCATAGCATGAAACCCATCCCATGCGATATGCCATGGGTCGACCCATGGCACTTGAACGGCGTACTAAAAGGTCCATGGGTCGTCCCATAGGTAGAGCTGTGGGACGTATACCAGCCTCTGAGACGTTCCATGCGACGAACCATATGGCGACCTACGGGTGCAATCCATGGGACGTCCGATGGGTCGTCACGTAGCCCGTACCCCATCCTACAGGAGATTCCATAGGGCGACCCATGACACGTAACCCATCCCACAGGAGATCCCATAAGACGACCCATGGCACGTAACCCACCCCACAGGAAATCCAATGTGACAACCCTGGACGTTCCATGACACCTGAAAGGCGTGTGAGATGACGCATGGGTCGTCCCATAGGTAGTCCTATGGACCAGCCTATGATCGAAGTACCATGGGACGACACCGAGCTGCAGTTGATCGACGGGTTATTCCTTGTGACGTCCGATGGATCGCCCCATAGGACGAAACACTGCTCATATGACTGCCATTGGGCCGTCCCATAGGCATCGTATCGGCCCATGGGATTTCCCAACGGCTTATCCTACGGGTGCGAAACATCTCATGGCACATCCCATGGGGTGTCCCATAGGTGATATAGTGTCCCATGAGTGGTCTCATGGGTCGTCCCGAGGGTATGCCATGGGGCGTCCAATGGGAAGACCTGTTGGATATCCCATGGCATGACACATGATACCCCCTCGGTAAACCATGGCACGTCCCAGGCATCCCATGGGATATCCCATGGCCCCATGTGATCCCATGGGACATCCCATAAGACGTCCCATAGGATGTCCGATGGGAATATCTTTGGGTCGTTCCATGGGATGTCCGATGGGAACATCTATGAGTCATTCCATGGGATGTACCATGGGATGTACCATCGGATCACCCCGCGGGACAATTTTATGCATACCCATCGGAAGACCTACGGATTTCACACCCCATGGGACGAACACAAACCCACGGCACTTCACATGGGATGTGTAACGTCTCACGGTGCTCACTGGTCCCATGGGGAATTCCATGGGTGATCCCATGGGTCGTCCAATAGGGTGATGCAATTCCCATACGACTAACAATGCGCCGTCCCATAGGTCCCATGTCGACACATGGGACTTCCCGTGGGTCATCCCATGGGGCGAAAAACACCGCATGGCATATCCCATGTGGTATTCCAGAGGCAATATATCGTCCCGTGGGTAACCCATGTGGCACTTTCCTCGAGAAGACCTGGGGCGATCGATGATGCCCCCTCGGTAAACCACGGGACGTCCAACAGGCCATCTCAGGGTCGCATGGGAGACCCCATAGGACGTCCCATGGGCCATCCGATGGGATTTCATATCGGTCGTTCCATGTGATATTCCACGGGGTTACTCATGGGATGTCCCCCAAACATCGGTGCGCTGAGGCGAACAACCCCTTTTGCTCCACGCGCCGGTGCCCAGTACCCCGAGCAGTGCATGTACAACGCTCCGCGCAAATAACCCAAGGACTGCCGGAGTAGGAATCAACACCAAGTACCGTAAGGACGCGAGTTACCGCGCTTATCGGAGATATCGTACCGGGGTGCGTAAAAAAACAAGAACGAAATGGTTTAATTGGGTTTCCGCACTGGTGTAGGAGCCATCGCACAGGGGCCGAAACCACCAGGAACCCCCCACTTGGTGCGTGAGGTGGCGTGCTACCGCGAGCGCCTCCGGGACACGTTTTGAGCTACAACGGCAGGTCAAAGGTTTTCTATATGGTGGCTGTAGTTACAACCAAGGCTCCACTGAGTTGTGTTTGGCACCGTGACGGTGAACACACGTAGAATTGAGGAAGATCATTTAATTGGTCCTGTACACTGCACAACATTATCGTAGTACCAGTAAAGCCGCTGTGATTATACCGTATTCAGTATCGCACGTATGTATGGGAGTTATCGCGCAGGTGGTGCGTATAAATACCAGAACCAAGCGATGACATTCGATTTCCGCACAGGAATCGGAGTTAACGCACGTATCGGCGTTTTCGCACAGGGGTGCGCCAAAAAGACGAGAGAGAGTGAAATTATTTATAAAACCGATCGCACCCCTGTGCGGTAACTATTACTAGCATCCTTTCAGTAAGAAAAAATGCTCAGAGTCGATGCTGTGCTGAAACAAAATGCAGTACATTGCCAGTGGTACCCTTTACTTACAACGCACAGCAATTGGAACTTTCTTTGAACTTTCTTGTTCCCACGTGAGACCCTGCAACTGTGCCCACGTGCTCTACTGGCCCCTGACACACGTTGAGTTTCGGACGGATAGAGCTCGGAAGGACGGAGTCATCTTATTTTACCACTAGACAGAAATCTGTGGGCGCAGGGGGCCCAAATACCCCAAACAACCCCGACACCAAAAGTTCTCATCCATTCTAAGGCTGGCAGAACTTCGGCTTGTTACGCGCAGTTGCCACGTAGACATTCGATGGCGGCTCTCGTTGGTGTATTCGACTTGAACCACGTGGTATACCCGCTGACCTCACCCGTTGCATTTCACGTTCGTTCACAGCTAAAATTGGCCTTCTATGGCCTTAGCCAGCCTTACCACAGGCCAATGGCGGCTTCACAAAGTGCTGTCCCTCCTAGTCACATTCAAGCAGCAGTACCTTCTACGGAAGGGCACTTACGTCATCATTTTGGGCGGTGTTTGAGTTGTCGCAGTAGTAGATCGTCCCACTGTATCGGCAAACTGGCGCGTGCAGTTTGGCGCACAAGCCATCGTACGGTACGAATGTTCCCGCTGGATTGCACTGCTAACCAAAATTGAGGCGCCAGGGGCATGTAATGGCAGAAGGTAGGCGGGTAAGGGGTGCGGCATGATTGTTGACTGCCGCAAATGCCCGGCAAATTAGCGTGCACCGTGTGTGCGAAGATGGAGCAACTAACGAGAACCAAGGTGCTGAACTTTGTCGATGATAACTACAGTACACGCTCGTGTGTCCAAGCTCTACCGCCATAAATCCCCGAGATCGAGCTTTTGGTACAGTAGATGTACACCACACAACCACCTAATTATCAGTCAAGCCAGGTCTTTACGTAACATTACAACATCCAAGAGTACGGCTCGTGCAACATTTATTGAAACCGACGTTCATGCGAGAGGTTGATGTTACGACACGCTTTACTCGCGCCAAAATGGGCGAGGAGTCCAGGTTGTCGAGTGCTCCTCGCATGGGGCCCAACACATACGCGAAGCAGTGTTCAAAACAATGCGGGTTCAAATATTATTTTTGTCTCTACTATTTGTTAGCTATATATTTCGTTATTCGTATGTTTCCCCTTCGTTTCTCTCTCTTTCCGTGCAGCTACAGTGGTGTGCTGGCCGTGCGGACCCAGTGGTTGTCGTATCCAAGACGACAATGTTGACCTTGAATTGCATTGCTTAAACTCCTCACTAGCCACGGAGCGCGTAGGACGCATATTCTCTGTGACGTTGTTTTTTGGCCGCGTAGCTTGCATCTATCTGCGATGAAAAACCCGCACTGAAACTGGGGGTTCTCGATGTCGAAGCGTAGAAAGAACGATTGAATGTTCACGAGGTGAACCCACAGACACCGCAGCGCCAAACTAAAAGGGTTCAGCAGTCCCGCCAGCAACGAACCATTTCCGGCAGGAACGTACACCTCTTGTCGCAGCGCACTCCCCCGCTAGGGCAAACTTACGGAAACCCTTCGAAAATACATTACTGCCGAAGAGAGTACGTGCCCCGGGACTAACCGTCGGGCGAACTCGATGCGCACCGCTCGGCACTCCGTCCCCCACCTCGACCTCGACTTGTCGCAGGCCAGGCCCGACTAGAGGAAGAAATAATCCCGTGGCAGGGGATACCCAATTTTGGCCCAATGTTGTTTTGACCGGTTGACCTTCCTCACGTCTGTAACAACCTCTGTTCTCATATAAACAGTAGCCTGATATTTGTTTGGAGTACATTTGACATATGACGCGTGCTACGATAGAGGTTGCACTTTTTGGCTTTTTTGTTTCTGAATAACGGGGCTCCTTAACCCCAAAACGCCCGAATGTCATTCTTGTTTAGCAATAGGATTG
>JAYJME010004224.1:0-11166 GCA_036873775.1 Costaria costata
TGTAGACACCAAAACCTATATATTTCCCTATTTTTGCTAACAACATTTGGTCCTATTTACTATGGTCCCCCGTAATACGATGAAATTACAAACTATAACGTGGTGTTCGTAGTAAGAATAGCCTTGACACATGTATGTATGATACGACGTACAGTCAGTAAACCGGAAAATATATATATGCACCACTGCCGGAAGGGAAAAACCTAAGCGCCACTCCAGGTCCACACTAATAATAATATAATACTAAGTACCTGGTACCAGGTCCACAGCATCCGAGCACATCCAAGCACAGGCCTGTCAACTATTAAAGCACATCCAAGCACAGGCCTATGATATCAAGTATTAAATTGCAAATATGCATGAGAAAACTCCATTCCAACTTGGTACAACGTTCCACCGAAAGTGGCCCGATCCCAAAATGGTGTGATGCCCGTTACACCGATGGGATATTATTATACCGCAAAAAATGCGTATTAAGTATGAATAGCACTACTACTCTTTTGCCACACCCCATACCGGCTCGGGCGCGAAGCGCAAGGTCACTCTTCGAGCCTACATCCAAAGCAGTTGGAGGTAGAGAAGTACTCAGTAGTTGTAGACTAGCAGAAGGTCCACCGTATAGTAACGTAGTAATCGTAGGTATAATAATAGTAATAGTAGTAGTGTGGACCTGGAGTGGCGCTTAGGTTTTTCCCCTGCCACTAGTAGCGTAAAGTGATCGTCTGTAGTTTCGTCATGGGCATTGGTGAGAGGAGTCAGCTCGGCACCACCAGGAAAGCCCGAGTTGGGCTGGCGGTCCTCTCCAATTGCCCGCATGAAGGATGGAGCCTCGTCTTTATCTCTTTGCGTGATAGTGAAACGCATGTGCACGATTTGTGGCCACAGGTGGCTAGGGATAAAAGCAGCCTCTACGCTGTCTGCTGCAGATCCGAACACAACGCTCGGAGTTCTCTGCCTCCAGTTTCCACTCATCAGCACTGTTTTACCACCGAATAACATATCGTTGCCCATTAAACAGCCACTACATCGAAAATTGTGGTTTGGTGTAACTGTTAGTTTGTCGATTGTATTCACTCTGTTTTGGCTTTGTTTCCTGTATTGCTGGAGAGCGTGCTAGATGGCATGTTTTGCTTCGTAGCTGGAGAACGTGGTAGGTGGATTTATCGGGGATCATCCATTGCGCCAGGGATCAATCATCGACAGCATTTTAACGGGACTCATTTCGATGTGACGGGCCTTCTTTGCAGCATTAATTGGCTCGCGGATCATTCATTGCGTCAGGGATCTGACCTGTTATAGCGGGAATTATTTCGATGCTTGATCACTACAGTAGGTCTATATCAACGGTCACTTTACATCGTAAACTGGGCCTTAGCTTCTTAGCTTCAATGGCGTTCCTTGGCATCGTAAATTGCCGTTTTCAGCGTAAACTGTCTTTTGCCGCCTGCCTTGGCTTCGTTGGCATCCCTTGGCTTCGTGTACTGCCGTTTGCAGCGTAAACTGCCGTTTTGTAGCCTGTGGGCCTTAGCTTCGTTGGCGTAAACTGCCGTTTGTAGCCTGCGGGCTTTAGTTTCGTTGGCGGCCCTCACTATTAATAGGCCGCCGGCGACGCCCCCTTGTAATGCATTACAAATAATGCAATGTACAACGCACTCTGTCATGCCAGCGTACTGGGTACGACGTACGACAGGCACAACATAAATTCATACGCCAGCAACCGATAGGCCTCAAAAGAGAAGGCGAAATAAATCGAAACAAAACAAAAATGAATGAAAATAAGAAACAAGATCCGTAAATGTGAGGAGCGTTTGGATATCCACATTAATACTCAAACGGTTACGTATTACATTTCCGGACAACATTGGTGTATCGTACCTGGTACATAATATCATATAATATCATATCATATGTATATTGTTAGAAAAGAAAAAAACGCCAGCTGTGAGATCGAGGATTTCGTCGAGACTCAACTTTGCAAGCTGCGTGGGATACTTCGAACGCTTGCACTACGAACGGGTTTTGTATATAACCTAATGGGGGATGTATACGAGTCCTTATTGAGGGGAAGAATATCTAGCAGCCGTGGAATTCGGGAATGAATGTGAGATATATGGATATATAGTCCATTTGTTTTGAGGGGAACGGAGTCAGATACCTGTACGTAGATCGTATGATGAAATATGTGGGGATGGGGGCATGTGGGAAAAACAAAATAGACCAGTGGGGGGAGGGGGGGGGTTGTCTGTCAGCATATATATTATATGGCATGTCTTTTCAGTTTTGCTTTCTTCATGAAGGATACGTAAGGGTATACAGTCCTTATTGAGAGGAGCAGAGTTAGATGCTTGTGGAAGTGAAGGGATTGCCCGTAAGGATTTCATCGAATCTACTCTTCTGTAATATGCAATATTACTGTCTTACTGTTCCATGGGGTGTGCGTCGTCTTACTACAAATGGTTATGGTTTAAAGATGATGGTTTTAAGATGTTCAACAAGTCATAAAAACCAAACGTTTCCGAGATAGGTATACTATGATATCATTCAGTGTCCTGGGTGACTCCGATAATTTCAAGGGGTATAGTAAAGTCATACCCCGGCAGGTCAAAGACTCCGAGGAGCTCATATCTCAGATGTATATATGTTGTCATGTTGCTCAATGATCATTGTATACATCGTATATAGAGCGTCGATACTGATATTTGCACTAATTTCTGGTTTCGATTTGCAGACACTCCGGGCTCGTTGTCATGGTATCCCCGTTCCCCTCTACTGCTGTTATTGTAGTGGAGACGTTCTTAGGCCAATTCTTATTTATGCAGTCCGATTTGCAGTCAGTTGACTAAGTACCTTTCAGTACGTTCGCATGAGCTTCGAACCCTGCTTCTGCCCCGAAAATGTTCGAAACTGGTCTTCCTCGCCTCAGAATGAGTCTAGGCGTTTTTAGGCCAATTCTTATGCAGTCGGATTTGCATTCAGCTGACAACGTACCTTTCAGCACGTTCGCATGAGCTTCGAATCCTGCTTATGCCCCGAAAATGTTGGAAACTGGTCTTCTTCGGCGCCTCAGAATGAGTCGGACTCCTCTCCACAAGATCTATCTGGGGCTGTTTCCGGCTTCTCCGGGCGCCCAGTTGCAGGAAATCCCCGTCAACGCACTGTTTCGATCCAACCGGGTCAAAGACGATCCAAACCCCCGATCGGATCTAAAAAATGTTTTTTTCGATCCTATCCTGTTTGACGCACTCGGTTCGAGAAGGCGCTGAAGGTGGTTTCCTGCAACTGGGCCCCTGGAGAAGCCGGAAACAGCTCGAGATATATATTTCTTTTGGAGGCATGTCCGACTCATTCTGAGGCGAGAAACACCAACTTCCAACGTTTTCGGGGCAAGAGCTCTCATCATGCGAACGTGCTGAAAGGGACTTTTTCAACGACCTGCAATTATTCCGACTGCATACAAATCGTAGGTTACCAGTTATCCGAGAAAATGGTTGACGCACCCTTTGTAGGAGACAAATATAATTATTAAATATTAACAACACTAACCCTAACCCTAACCCTAAGCCAATCAGACGTGGTCAACCATTGGTCAGCATTTAGCCCTTTGTCTCGTAAACAGCGTATGACAACCATTGTCTCGAATAAAAGTGGTACCGGTACGAAGTATAAGCTCTACTAAAAATTGTCCCTGTTACGGCTTTCATCTGGATGTATGAGTGTTTGCCCTCTCGCTCAGACGTCATCATCTGGAGCGAGGCTAAAGAAGCGAATCTAATATCCGTTTGTAATACAATATATACCAACACGTGTGACTGATCACAAGTAGAACCGGGAGACAACCTCGCTTCGTGTAATAGCTCGTCCGATGCTACCGCGACCTCTCTCGCTAGCGAGACCTTATCATCTTCACATCGTGTCCGAGGTTGGTTGTTAACTGCGAACTGGAAGTACACGGCGCAATAAAGCCAGCTTGGGCTGACATGCCGACGACGTATACATTCCTGTTGCACGATACACGAAACACGAAGAGCATACACACACGACACAGCACAGCAGCAGCGTCATTCAGTTATTAATAGTGGGATGGGAAAGCTCTACCTCTATAGCAAAGAAGGCGGGCAAGAATAGGCAGCGACACGGATCCGTCATGGGTAGCGTTCAAGGAAATGGGGAGGGAGAGGGCAACAGTTGAAGTAGGGACACCGCGGTTGAAGAGAGCAGGAAGGAGACGGCAGACAGGGTATGTGAAGCAAGGTACCAGGCCGACTGTTAAAAACCTCGTAGATAGAACCTGGTAGAACCTGTCAATGTTTGTTTCTCGTACCTCAAACTGTTGCGGCTGCCTCTATACTGTGCTGTACATAGTGATTTTGCTGTGGTTTGGGTTGTGCGTGTGTTCTTCACAGTAAACCGTTCTTCTACTTGTCGACATCCAGCACACCCATTGTCCGTGCTGATTCTTCACCCCAGGAGATACACGCTCTCTGTGGTCACAAGCTACGACACAGAGATAATGCAATACAATCATGCTTTGGACAACGCACTGCTGCACTGCATGATGGCAGGGCGTCCCAGTACGAAGGCCTGACGGTTTCGTTGTCCAATCCAGTATTGTTGTTCATTATCTCTGTGTTGTAGCTTGTGACCACAGAGCGTGTATCTTCTAGGGTGAAGAATCAGCACAGATAATGGGTGTGCTGGATGTCGACGAGTAGAAGACCGGTTTAATGTGAAGAACACAACACACACTCGGTACGACAAGCACAAAATACATACGAAGTATATACGAACGCCAGCAACCGACATACATAGAGAGAAGGCGAAACGTATAAAAACAAAAAAAAAATAACCGAAAAGGAAAGAAGAAAAAACAGAAAAGAAAAGAAAACGGAAAGCAATAAAAAAAAAGCAACCCAAACGGAAAAGGGGAATCACAACTCGGAAGCAACAATAGCATAAAATACATCAGAAATACCCCGAGCACGAGCCAAAATGCACACCCAAGGAGGAAACAACATAAGGCTACGTATGCGTAAGGAGAAAGAAAGGCAGAAATAAAGACAGACGAAGGGTTGGGTTCGTTTGGTTTCCTTTTGTTTCCTTCCTTGCCGCCTCTCTCTTCGTATTATTATCCGTTGAAAAGTCTTGTTTCTTGTCGGGTGGAGAGCGGATATACTCGTAGCCTGTTCTTGTTCTGCTTGGTGGTGTTCCCTGGACTTTTTTGTTCTGTTTTGTTTTTTTTATTTGCCTGTTTGTTACAGACCCCTCCGCCGGGGGGCGCGACAGCGATACTACTGCTGCTGCGGTACCACCGCTGTCCACGAGGTACGGATGAGGCATCACTCCCTTCCCTCTTTCTTCGCCTGGCGTGTTCTATCGGGACGTTTTGTTTCTACCGTTTCTCTCTTACAGCATCTCCTCAATGTATTTTGTAGTTCCCACCAGTTGTCTAAACCCATGCATGCCCGCGGCGGCTGTATCGAGCCCTGCTTGTGGTCTCTGTCTTTCGCCTGGTGCTTGGATAATTATAGTGTTTTTTTTTGTTTTCGTATTATTTTGTCTGTCTCCCAAATTTTGCTTTGTCGAGGCACCTTCCTGCCCCCCCTGTGGATTTTTTCGTAGCCATTATTAGTCATGCTGACTCATGCTCGGACTATCCCGCACTTAACTTGCTTCCCTTTTGTTTCCTGTTCTTGATACGAATGTCCCTGGTATTTTGCATGTTTGTAAGTTTCTTTTGTTCTTTTTTTTTGTTTTCGTTTTGTTTTCGATTGTTGTGGTGTTTTCGTTTTGGTTTGTTTTGCTATATATACCGTTTTCGTTGTTTTCTTTCTGCTGTCTTGGCGTTATGTTTGATCTCTTCCAATGCGTAGCTGGTTTGCTGACGTACGGCAGTACAGTAAATGCCCGTCAACGAGAAAGTCCTGTTTGGAGTGAACCTCAGATTCTTATAGTGACACCACCCTTGAACAACCTTGTGAGCATAGGCTAATATATAGGAGTTGGTGTAGCTCTCGCCGCTGAGCACGATTTCTTAGTCCAATTTTCTTAGCGTCCGCCCAAAAGTGAGCCTTACTTTCTTATGAGGCATTCTCTTATTCGCGGGCCTATACTGCATGTACCTAGTGGTTGTCGTATCTGTACGATGGCAGGGCATTGCAGTTGTCCAATCTCCTTACAGCAATACGTAGTGCCTACGACGTATTTTGTCTCTGTGACGTAGTTTGTGGCCACAGAGCTCGTATGATCGTAATGCATTAGACAGCGCAATGCCATAACATCGTACTGGGTACGACAATCACAAAATATGTACGCCAGCAACGGAGATAATACATAGCACGGGAGCATCACAGCAGATGACGCTACTTGTGCAGCCGGGGGAGTAGTGAGGCTGGCCACCGCGTGGGTACGCATGCACGACAGGAAAGACGGGGAAAACATGTCGACGTTGGCTGGGACGGCTGCGCGCAGCCAAAGGCAAGGCGCGCACCGTCTATATATGAAACAGAGAGGAAAATTCGCACTACTAGATAGAAAAATGTACGAAAGAAACACAAACGGAGGAGGGGACGGGCTGTACGTCGGTTAGCTCAGAAAACAGCAGGCGAAGATCGTACGAGAAGGAGGTACTTGCGGGGATAGCGATCCTCATCGTGTGCACAATGGCCGTGAAGGGGAAGAACGGGTACGGGCATGACGAGTGTGTGCTGTGGCGAAGGGCCAGCTACTTGGTTATTGCTTCATTGGCGTGCGGGAGCCTCGGAGACTTGGCGCTATTGTTCGGTGCGCCAGGCTATCGAATATTTGGTTCAGGTCAGGAAATGTCAGCACCCAGGCAAGGGTTGCATGGGGTTCGGTTGGCGGTCAACGACTCGATAGGCCGAAACATTGTGTACACTCACCAATTCATTGACGAACGACTCATGTCTACGTATTATGCGCTTTGAGTTGGCCGGTAAATGCGAGGCAGTCCATTTCGAAGGCGTATGTTCCAACTGATTGTACCAAGGACGTCGAGCTGAAAGTTACTTTTTTGGCAAAGGTTTGAGGACTTTGTTGAACAGATCCCAACGAAGGGGTGTTTGTTCGTACTGATGGATGCTGGCGCGCGAACAGGACAGAAGGTAGAAGGGAGCGATGATGATAATGAACATAGAGTTCTTGGAGCATACAGACGTGACACTCGCAACGAAAATGGTGAACGACTCCTGTCGTTCGCTGACAATTGCAAGGTGGCTCTCACGGACACGTTTTTCAGCACGCGCAAGGGTGAAATATCGCATATGCACAATGACACCAGCCCGAATAATCGTAAGCTCACCGACTACATCCTAACCCGCCAAGATCATCAACCTAGAGTACACGATGTTAAAGCGATCCCGCAACCCCCGCCACCAGCTAAAGGCTGGTTCAGACCACAATATACTGTATGCAGTACACATGACGTTTCGAATTTTCGCTTCGTCGGTCATTTTTCTTCATACATCAGACGATTTCGAAAGGCCCCAAAAGGCCGACAGTCTACAGTGCGACCGACAGCAGTTGTTTATGTTCCGACGGAGAGTGTCGCCAGCGGGTAGTCGTGAGGGTAGTTTCCACCACCACCATCCAACCTAACCAGCCCCGTAGCTCGTCTGGCTTGGTTTCCTTACCCACGACTATCTTCAAAGCGGTAGAAGTAGAGGTACCACATCCACACCGTCTGCTTCTACGATAGCCCCCTCCCCCCCCCAAACCTGCGGTTTTCTTTAACGAATGTTTCATGGCTGCTCGACACGAGGAAATATGTTATGAAATATATATCTTCCAATGATTTTCTTGCTTGCGAAGGACTGTCGAACGATGACGTAGTCGGGGTGGCCAGGGGCACTGTATTTCAGGAGATAAGGCCGGGAGCTGGTTTCAAATCCGGCGGTTTCGTTAAAGAGAAGTTGGGGGGGCTATCGTAGAACGACTCCACCATGCCCCCAACGCAGGCGTGGATGATGTGAGCCTGCCGAAATCTCGACCGCTTTCAAAGTAGCATGGACCCAGAGGGGGGATGCGCGACAAGTCTCCCGCTCCCACTGCCCGGATAAACACGCGTGGAAGACACTGAGGACCGGTGTATATCATAATATTCCACTGGAACTGGTTGCCGCAGGAGTACATGCGCACTTTGAAGAGTACCTCGTCGAAACCGAGAGACTCCTCTAGCGAATCACGACCAGCGAGGATTCTGTAACCCCTGAAGAGTAAGGTGGGTTTGGAAGGAACGAAGACGAGGAGAAACCAGTTCGTTAGGGACGAGGATGGCGCACTGCTGCGGGATAATGTGCGAATTCGTGAATAATGGGCGGTGTTCTTCCACGACATCTTGCACGCGAAATCGCTGAAACTCGTTCCCCACCATCACCACCGAACTGTTACCACCCCGACCGCTTGAACCATCGCTTGGCGACGAACTATCCACGGACGAGATGCTGGAAGTGAATAAAGGCATGCCCAATTGGAAAAGCCGTCGGGCCATGCGGCCTCCCGGCCGAGCTGTTAAACCTCGACCCCCCCCCCCGAATCCATCCAGTGCTTTCACCACATCCTTGCAAATTTTGGATAAACGGTTCAAGACCCCCAAAACTGGAAGCATGCGATCATCAAGGTCCTTCAGTGCTACGAAAGAGGTGTTGTTCCATTATTTTGTTTCTGAGGCTAATAACTCGAGGAGCTCCATACCACACCCGAAAACCATTCTTGAGTAAACTGGAAGAGCAGCCCGACGATGAGCAAACCCATGGGCTATTAATAGGCATACCAAAAATAGTAGTGCTGAAAAACAAAGACATTCCGACCAGGTTGGGTTAAGAAGCACCGTCATTCAGAAACCAAAACGCCAAAAAAATGCAACCTCTATCGTAGCACGCGTCTTTCACCAAAATAAGAATCGAAATGATTGCAACAATGGCAGGGGGATGATTTTGCTTGTTGCCCATGCAGGTAAATGGATATTGAAAATCGTCTTGTCCCGCCTTAGCAGCTACTGCGAGGCCAAGGACATACTCCCTGAAGAACAGTGCGGCTTCCGTCCCGCACGATCAACAGCGGGCATGCTGTTCGCCGTGCGCCGGTTGTAAGAGCTCCGACGACAGAGGAAAGTGCCCCTGTACATGTGCTTTATCGATCTGCAGGAAACGTACGGCTCTGTCGACCGAGAGGTAACGTAGGAGGTACTCGCACTCTTCGGTGTGCCTTCGAGGATGCTTGCAGTTATTCGCCAGTTCCACGAAGCTCCACGTGCTCGCGTGCGTACGGATGACGGCGAGCACTCGAAATGGTTTGATATCATGTAGGGGCTGCGACAAGGTTGGGTGTTGTCGCGGCTGCTGTTCAACGTGTCCTTCGCTGCTGCGATGCACGTCGTCCTGTTACGATTCAGCGAGGACGAAGACATGTAAATGATTGTGTTCACCTCGGGGGAGATAGGGTGGTTGCAAACGAGGATCCGTTGGCATGTGTGCGAAGGGCCGTGCGGGGCATGTTGCACGCCGACGACGCAGGCATCGTCTCGAAGTCGGCGGAGGGACTTGCTAAAATGATGACAGCCATTGTGACCGTCTTTGAAGCGACTGCATCGGAAACCAAGACCGAAACGATGCTGTTACGACCAACACGGGAGAAAAACATCTCTGTTCCCACAGCTCGCCATCGAAGCAGCAGGCCAGAAGCACAGACAGACTACCCAGTTATTTTTCCTAGGCCGAAACATCCACGAATAATGCGGCGAAATATCGGCCGGCATTAAACGACGGATCCGTCTCATGCGCGCATGCCTCAAACGGTTCGGCCCGGAGTTGTACGATATGTCGACCGCCCCGCTTCCCGCTTAGTCTGGAAAGCCGCATGCTGAAGGCCGGGGTGATTGAGACACTGCTGTACGGGTGTGCGACGTGGAACCTCAAACAGGACCACTTCGGCAAGTTCCGATCGGCGCACCGCACAAAGTCCCCCTTCGAGTCATTGGCTTCCAGCGCCGGCAACGTACCGATCGCACCACCCTCCCGTACGCGAAGACGCTCAAGAAGACACGATGCGAGGGCATCGACGTGACCACCCGTAAACGGCGGCTCTTTTTTTGCGAGGGCCGTGGGTCGGCAACACCAGAGGCAATTAGCCAGTCGGGTGATGTTCGCGACGATAACCGATGGGGAGAGGTCGAGACCAAGCAAACCACCGAAGAATTTGCATAAGTGCTTAGTTGACGACCTCAAGAGTGTTTTAATCCGCCACGGGACCCACGGTGCTCCACTCCCTGTTGGTAATTTGAGTCTAAGACCACGCTGTGGAGTTTTGCTGCGAAGAAAGCGGGCAAGGGGTACCGCGGGGTTCTCGAAGCAGCCAACCGATTCATCGTCAGATGGCACAAGGGTGAGGCGGGGAAGAGGAGGCAACGCCATGCATCCGTCATGGATGGCATCCAAGGGGATGGGGAGGTGGGGGTGGGCAACAATAGTAGGGAAAACGCAGTTCAAGAAGAGGGTATTATAGCTTACCACTTATTCGGGACCCAATGGTTGACACACCCTGTGTACGAGACAAATAGAACTAACCCTAACCCTAAGCCAATCAGACGCAATCAACCATTGGTTAGCATTAAGCCCCTTGTCTCGTAAACAACAACCATATTCTCGAAAAAAGTGATAAGCTCTAAAGCTCTACGTACTGAAAACAGAAAACACACTTCGAGTGTACCTGGCTATGAGTTATCATATCATTTTTATATAATGCGTTCCTGCCAAAATATCTGGTTTGATACTATTAATACTTGTATTAATAGACTACTATCAAAGCGTAACAAAAACCCTTTTACTACCCTAGCCTTGAGAGCCGGAAACGGGTTTTGGGGACAAAAATACTTGGAAATAGTGTGGGATACCTTTTTGGAGTAGTAAGGGTTAAGGAGGGAAACCGGTGGGAAAATCATAAATCAGTAATCAATCAATCCATGGCACGAGGCGAAAATGCGGTGCGGAGCCGTATTCGTAGTTTTCCATTGAGGTATACAGCAGTATATCATCTTTCATAATATACTTATATACCAGTAGTGACAACTGGGATATGCTGTTGTGCCTGTCGTACCCAGTACGCTGGCATGACAGTGCGTGGTACGATGCATTTTTTTTTTGTAATGCATTA
>JAYJME010004225.1:0-11163 GCA_036873775.1 Costaria costata
TTATATATATACATACGGGGGGGGCGTATTTTACAGAGTCGTTGCCAACCTATGCCAACCCAACCTCCCAACCTATACAGGGGGGGGGGGAGCTAAACACAGCGGAACGAGTTGTGGACCTTGGTCAGGAGGAGCAAGGAAGATGATGCGGCAATAACCAGGCAGCCGAGAAGGTCAAGGGTTGGCGAGGGGGGGTTCAAAGCTACAGACATATTTGGTACAGCTGCTGCTTCTGGTGCTGCTGGTATAGTGCCTAGGCATCATACACGTCAAAGTTACGGATGTGTTGTTGCTAGACAAAGCGACAGCATAAGCAGTGTGTGGTATATACCAAATAATTCAGCCCTGTTGACCTTGCGCTCATGCGATACATACTACTTTGCTGTGATACTGCTGCTAAAGGAACGTCAATACTAACCCCGTACTGAACAATTGCTCGTACAAGAGTTGTACTTCATTAATAGAGACCGATGACAGAGGGGAGAGGCAGCAGAACGGCCTGGCTTCGTCGTTTACCCCCGCAACACAGAGTTTGTATCTTTTCCGTCAAAGCTGCAATGCCAGCATTCAGTACATGAGTGAAAAGGGCTAGAAACGCTCGCCAGGTGATATCTATAATAACCTAAACCAGTACGTAGCAGGCGAGCCGAACCCAGAGCCGGGCCGGTACATTGGACATTATATGTTTGCGTTGAAAACAAACAAACCAAAGACAGATCACGTACTATTATACTGTACAACCGAGCTCGCACCCAATCAAAGAAAAATGTGTGTGTGGATTGATTTATGAAGTTCACAACCGCAACGACTGGCAAACAGCACCACGGCTGCTGCCCGGGAGCATAGACAGAGCAGAAAGCGCTCTAGAACGGGGTATACTCAGATATAGAGTATGTGCCTGTGGCGCGCCGTCTCGTCACTAGGACGACCTTGAATATGTCAACGTGTACTGCAGCAGCCTGGCGAAGGGTTATTGCGCTGTTTGCCCTGTTATGGAAAGAGAGAACATATGTAACTTGTCGCGCTTCGAGGCCGGGGGTCAAACGCGCTGTACGTTTCACGCACCGATGCAGCGACGCAACTGTGTCGAGCGCATGTATATTCGATACGGACCATATTATCTATTGCAGCGGCTGCTGGTTCTGCTTGTGTTGCAACAGTTGCAGCAGCTGCGGCTAGCATTGTTGGTGTTTCTGCTTGGTCGATTTATGGTGTGCAGTGGTGGCACTGCTTCAGTGCGGCTGTTGTATATACGAAGTAGTATATTATGCCAGAGATAACAGCAAGGTTGGGCTTGTTGTCTCCGCTCCTACGTACATGTAATAGCATACCGGTTTTATATTATCCGAAGAATCAATGCCGGACATTTTACTTGACGTTCATGCAGTATTGTACCTAGAACAAGGCAGTATGGAAAATCGGCTATACGCCACTACTGGGTACTGGTATTAGTAGTTCCATACAAGAAAAAGTCTGGTGGTAAAAAGAGCAGTCAAAAACATGGATCGAACCGCGATGTAGGTCGCGGCTTTCTCCCCCTACTACTGGTGAGAGAGGCACGGCGAAAGCGCCGTTTTCAGACCCATCTGAAAGCGCCATGTCGGCGACGGCCCGATGCGTGCTACGATAGAGGTTGCACTTTTTTGCATTTTTGTTTCTGAATAACGGGACTCCTTAACCCAAACTCGTCGGAACGTCATTCTTGTTTAGCAATATGAGTTTTTTTAATGCCTAGTCCATGGGGTTTCTCATCGATCTGCCCTTCCAGTTTAGTCAAAAACTGCTTTTGGGTGTGATTCGGAGCTCCTAGAGTTAAGAGCCTCAGAAAAAACATCATGGAACAACACCTCTATCGTAGCATGGGTCTATTGAGCACTTTACTCCACGCCTAGCCCATGGGCGAGACTACGATTA
This sequence comes from Costaria costata, assembly GCA_036873775.1. Classification (NCBI taxonomy): domain Eukaryota; class Phaeophyceae; order Laminariales; family Agaraceae; genus Costaria; species Costaria costata. The sequence continues at coordinate 1,915 of JAYJME010004225.1, forward strand.
CTCACGAAACAACACCTTTCAGCGTTCGTCGTAGTCGTTGCTGACAACCAACCAGCTACAGCTATAATGCAGACACACAACGGAGCGCTCTGTCTAAATCAAGTCACTGCACCTGAATGGCAAGAAATTGTGATGCATTGCCTACAACGGCTGCTTGTATGACGTGTTTATGATTTTCACTGGTCGCTGTAACCCTTTTACGTGTGAGCGGGACGCCCTACTCCAAGCTCCAAGTGTAAGGAGGGCAAAATATAGACCGTCTGAACGCGGCGCAAACTTTCCCGCAAGGTGCCGAGACACGCGCCACGATAGAGGTAGCGATTGTTTGGCCAGAACCCATTGTTGATCGTGGGTCCCTTGACCCTAAATAGTCGGATTTTTTATCTTATTTTTGCAATCTGTTTCCTTGTATGCATAGGTCATGGGACTGTTCACCGGGAAGCACTTTTATTTGTATCCAATAAAGTTTAACCCCTTTAGAGTCGGAAACGGTTTTTGGGGGACAACCCTACTTGGAAATAGTGTAGAACCTTGTTGTTTTGCGGTAGTAAAAGGGTTCAGGTAAGGGTATAGAGCTCCGAACGTGAGGAGCCTCAGCAAAACTCGAGCTCACCCCTATCGTAGCATGCGTCCGGAACAGTCTACGTCCTGTGGACTTTGAATCTATTCCCATGTGCTAAAAGGCGCTAAGACGGTCTGCCGTTTAGATTTGCCAACGTTCCGTGGACGTTTGGTGATTGCTGACGCTCATATAAGTGGCCAGGAGGTCTTGGATTTGCCTGTCTTCCGATTGGCACTCGAAATGGGGAGGTTCCTGGTGTGCATTCTCCGGTGTGGTTACACAGCGAGACGTGGTAATAATGCAAGTAGAGCCTGTGATTGGTGCCTTGTGAGTTTAGCCCCTCATGGTGCCCTTGAATCGGAACCTGACCAGGACCGTTACTTCATACAGCAGTGGCGATGTGTCCCCCCATGTTTCTCACGGGTGCGCCCCTCTGCAGTCGCGGATATTCGCTTGTGTGTTCGGCGCGATCTCCCGATACATGAATCTCTCTTCCGGCCCATACGTCGGGCGTGCATCCTAACTGCCGATGCAATGGTACATTCCTGTTGTACTGATTTTCACCACGTGACACGAACACACAGGTTGCTCAAACGTTCGGCCTGGATGCCATGGTGCACGTTTGGGCTGAGCTATCCCTTACTCCGGACGATGAGTTGCGCCCTGTCGCCCTAGAGGTGATTTCTTACCTTCTGGCCAATTACGCGAGTCCTTCCGCGGACGATCTCACCAAGCTCTCACGTCGAGCACGCGGATCGCATGATGACTACTTCAAGATGTGCTGCTTGCGCGCTGTGACATCTGCCGATAATTGCTTCATACCCGGGATGGCTCTTTCAGTGAAGCTTGCTGAGGCCGCCAAAAGGGCCCTAGAAGGAGAGAAAGGGCGTATCAGCTGCCTGAAGAACATGATCGACAATCTCATGCTCGAGATGTTCGACCATCTACCGCAAACGGTTCGAGGATTTAGTGGCGGCATGGATGGCTGCTCTGCCGTGCTGGAGCCAGAAATATCAAGAGCAAAGAGCGCACCAATCGGACCTAAGGGATCAATCGAACCTGAGGGACCTTTGAGTTTAGTGCTTGAGGAAGAACAAGGAGCAACGTTTTGCACGGTACCTCTTATCATGGACTTCTTGTGCCGGCGATTCACGTGCGGTCTACCGGGCATGAGAGACACGAACGGTGTGTTAAGAAACGCGGACGAAGTACGGTATCTCCGTGGAGGCCTTAACGAGGTCGATATTGGACTCGTTCTCAATGACGCAGAGAGGATCGACACCCGGAGTCTCCGTAACGGACGTATCGAATGGGATCATACCATACTGTTGGGGAAAAACAGCTTCCTACCCAGCTTGATGTCTCCGGCCGCGCTGCTGCAGGGAGCAAATGACCGATTTCCTAGTCTGACAATCCTTCCGGGGTTACAGTTTATACTTGCAGGGATTGTTGCGAAGCCCGGCAACTATTACAAGGTACCAGTAATACGAATGGTGCTGGACATCGTGGTGTACGCCATCGCCGTCGCTGTTTTCAGCATAGTGGTGATCTTCCACGAGGACGGGCCGCTGACCTGGGGGGAAATGATTTTCGCGCACCATATCATTGTGAGTTGGGAAAACGAGGAGGCCCACACGCCAAATTAATGTTCGTGCGCGTGTCTCCAAACTCAGATATGCTTCGTATTGGCATTGGTGTTTCAACCCGGTTGGTAGGGTTAACCGAAGGAATGGAGTTGCAGGCATTCTGAGAAGCCGCGATGAAGCAATGACGTCCAAATTGTCGAAGCTCTATGTGCCCACGCACAGTTAACAAGATCAAGTATCGGACGCGTGCTACGATAGAGGTAGCACTTTCTAGCATTTTTGTTTCTGAATGGCGGGGCTCCTTAACCCAAAATCGTCGGGGTTTCATTATTGTTTTGCATTATTATATGTTTGTGTACCTAGCCCATGGATTTGCTGATCGTGTTTCACTTTTGGCATAACTCAAAATCAGTAACCGTATGTGGGTGGAGTACAGAGCTCCTAAAGTGAGCAGCCCCAGAAAAAACCTGCTGCACCTCCATCGTAGCATGTGTCATCGGGCATGCAATAGATAACAACCGTGACATAACATAGAAATGATGTCGTATGCGCGCAGCGATGACAGCATCCCTTCGTCTCAACCTTTCAATAACTTGGTTTCATGCCCAGTCTTGAGCGTGATTGACACGCTCTTGGTCGAGTGAACTTTCAATTCTCCTTACAGCGTACTGCCCCTCCGTCGCGCGAGGGTCCCCTCGGCCCCCCGGCATTATGACAACATGGTATATATTAAACTGACCTCTGTTAAAGCTATTATCATATACCAGGTATGTCTGCATCGTCTGTGGTCCTATCTAATAGTGTGCGGAGGTATCGCGTTGAAACGTGTGTTGTCGTGTTTCTATCAGGCAATGCCTTCGAATGTTCCCCGTGGTGACCGCGTCACCACCCCTTAACCCTCTTGGGACTTAAGCTGGAATAATTTGCTGTAAAACGTGACGATTACAGCAACGGTCGATGCGTGGTTGGGGGTTAGGATAGAAACCGGCGTCCAAAATTACAACGCACCGCGTGGGAAGGGCACGGGCGCAGCATGATGCTACCCCGTACTGCCGTGTGCTCGCGCTGGTCGTCAACGGTTGGTAACACCAAAAAACATAATTGTCTTGGGTCGCTATTTCGGGGTCCTAAGGAGGTTGGCGCAGTGCAACGTGTACTCTCAGGGCGGTTCCGGTCCAGGGTTTGTATCCGTCGCGGCGCTCTCTTCCTCGCGCTAGACGCGTGCTACGGTAGGGGGTGCACAGTTTTGTTTTTTTTCTGAGGCTCGTCGCTGAAGAGGCTCTATAATTGTTTTCTTGGTTAGAACGGAACCCGTGCAAGCTCAACCCGACCCACCCACAGACGCCTACAAAGAAGAATTGTCCGCACACATCGTTTTGGTGGATTCACAGTTGGCCGATGCGCTGGTTGGCAACCATTTTACACGCCCGTGCGTGTCTGTGTTCGTCCCTTTGCGGAAAATATGTTTGCGGGTCGGATCTGGCAAGGCTGCATGTGTCAGGGAGGCGTGTGAGATACGGAGGGGCGGCCTTCACCTGTACTTGGGCGACCGCTGGAACTTCTTCGATATAACGGGCCTGTCCATCTTATCCGCCGGTTTATGTGTCCGAATCGCAGACAACTCGAACCCATGGGGCCACGCCTTGTATGCTCTCAGCGCTCCGCTCGTTTTTTCACGCACCCTCTTCTTCGCAGAAATTCTTCACTTCCAGGGCCCAATGATTGAGGCGAGTGCTTATTACACCGCTGACCCTGTGGCGTGTTTGTGCCGGGTATCACAGTTAAAAGCCATCGTCCTCGTGTTATCATTTGTTCGTCCCTTCGGGTATTGCTTCATCCCGTACCCGACCTCTTGATAGGGACGTCCGCGGCATGCGTGCATGCCACTTGACACAAGCAATCGCTTCACTTTGGGGTGAGCGTTCGTTTGTGTTCGTATATATTGTCACGTCAGTTATTACTCCGGTTCCGGCAAGGATATGGTAAAAGACACGCGCTATATACGACATAGAGGTAGCGGTTTTTGGCTGAAACGTTTTCTGGCTGACGGGGCTCTTTAAACTAAACTCGTCGGGATTGGACTATTCTTCTTTTACGGTATGTTTTGTTATGTACCTAGGCCGTGGGATTGTTCAATGGGTATGATGACACTTTTCATTGTTATCCAACAAAGATATTTGGGGGTTATTTTACACTGATCAAAGAATACCTGGTAGGGTGTAGAGCTCCTCAAGTCAGAAGCCTCCGAAAACACTTGGAACAACACCCCTACCGTAGATAGCATGCGTCTAACGGGTTCGCGTCACACTGCGTTTGAGGGCCAGGAGCGTTCACAGCGTGCCTACAAGACGTCCTCCGTAGTGCGTTATTTTGAATCGAAGTATTGCCTCTTGACTGTCGCTTATGTTGTCCACAGGTTATCTTCGGCATGACGACCGAGCTTATCAAGTTCGGAATCGTCATGGTGGTCGTCATGATCGGGTTCGCCGTTGCGTTCCATGCCCTCCTCCACGCCTCCGACAGCTTCGGTGAAACGCTGTTGAATCTCTTTAAAGCGATGCTGGGCGAGGTTGGGTTCTTCGACGAGTTCTCCGGAGGCCGTCACGACATTCCGGCGACAATTCTGCTGGTGGCGTACCTTGTCGTCATCACGGTCATGCTTCTGAACCTTCTGGTTGCGATACTGAGCACTTCTCACGCCCAGGTGCAGAAAAATGCGGACCTGGCATTCATGAAACCGAAGGCACGGATGATTCAGCACTACAGGATGGTTGTGAAGGAGGGCCTACTTCCTGCGCCATTCAACCTGTCGCGACTTATCTTGACGTTTCCGTTCAAACTGGCTGAAAGCAGGCGTGAGGCAGGATCATATGAGCGTGCTAAGGAAGGTGTAGGTCGAGTGGTTCTCTGGCTAGTTCTCGGCCCGTTAGCTGTTTTGGGGGGGGCAGCTCTGTGGGTGGTGTCCGCGATAGTATCCTCAAATTTTGTGTGGCGCAAGCACTACGCAGAGAAAAAAAAAGAAGGATTGCGAGGAGAAGCGCAGAATGGCGGGGTGGGCCAGGAAAAGCAGATTGCTCGAGACCCTGGTTGGGCACAGACTATGTACATGGTGCGAGCGCACTTTCTCATCTGCACCTGGTGCTTCGTCGGAGCCCCGCTGTGTCTTTTCGGGGTGTGGCTCCGGCTTCCTGCGTTGTTGAAACATGTAAGACGCATAACAGCTAACACGGTGAACCCCTCCAGCGAGCCGATCCCTGCACCGAAACGGTCGTCCCCCGCACCCACCGAGACAACGCTCACGATAGATGAAATGCTTCGGAAATGTCCTGGCAACGTAAGCGCAGGCGCTCTGCTGACGAACCTCGATGAGCACATGATTGGTGATGAGGTGCATGAGAGCGAGAAGAGGAGAAGGGCCACAGTGGAACACGTGAAGCTTCTGCGGCACCGCCTCGAAACGGTTGTGACTTCGACGGGTACGTCTTTCAAGAATCTCGAAGAAAAATGCGATGGCAACACGCAGAACATCGACAGTATGAGCAACAAGTTGGAGGAGATTTTGTGTATAGTAAAGAGAATGCAGGAAGCGACTCAAGTGTAACACGTCCTGAGACACGATGTAAACGTGCCGGGGATGCCAAGCGCTTGGCTTCACTGCACTTGCGTTCCCACCTCTCTGCGATACGTTGATCATTCGTGAAGCAGACCCCTCCGCGCGTATACGGCCGTTCTTATACGTAGAGATCCTGCGATACATTGATCATTCGTGAAGCAGGCCCCTCCGCGCGTATACGGCCGTTCTGATACGTAGAGATCCAGCGAGGTTTGTGGATTCGTCGTTTGTGAGCCCTTTGTGGGCCACTGGCCGTGCAGCAGTCTAAAGCTCGAGGTGCTTTCTGTTTCTGCTATGTGTTTATTGTTGATTGAGAACCCTGGTCTTACTGGCATGTGGCTCGTTACGCATGCGTAGGAATGTGTGAAATACATGAACGTACGGGATGGCGTCGGGTTCCACCCGTTTAATCACTCAGCCGCGTGGTGGATGGAAACCTCAGTTTGTTGCAGTTCCTTTCATGGGGTTGGTCTAGGTTCAGAGGGCTCTATTATAGTGGGAAATCACACCGCCTGTGTTGCGTATGCCTGTCTGGGCTGCAGTTGCAGAAACCAGACTGGTTGTAGAGGTCTTAGAAGATGATGTACTTCGTATAACATTGGTTGCATCAGGATTGTTGCCGGTCATGAAGCATGCGTGGTTTTTGGAGCTTTGCCATTTCACCTGAAAGCAACGATTGCGGATACGGCTGTTGTCTATATATCCGTTGAGCAAAACGTGCGTCGGGTGATGGAGTGGTTGTGTGGGCGCTCTACACCGCCCATGACTGTGGATAGTGCGGCGGCAGTAGACGTGCTAGCAGCAGACGTTTTAAAAGTGGCACCTATCGCAGAAGGATGTCCATCGACGGGTGAGTACTCGTATGCGAGGGTGTTTGAAAACTGCTGTCGTACATGGGAACAAATACTACTGCAGTATTGTTCTGCGCCTTGACCGATCATTAAAATTGCGTATGGGATTAGTTGAGGCCTCCTGCCCCAGGCAGAGGGCCTCGTCCGGCATAAAACACCGTCGCCCTGGGTGCATTCCCAGCGCGGTGGCTATCACGGCCGCAAACATTGTAAACGCAGAAACTACTGTTATGATGCCCAGCTGGGTGGGTAGGTCAATATTTCCCCTCTAAAGTCCTCAATCCTGTGGCTTTTGGGGCGTTGCATGACAATGATCCTATTCGGCCCCTCTAATACCATACGTTGTAGAACCAATTATTGAAACCACATCGCTACTTTCACTGGCCCCGATTGGTCGGCTCTATATCCTAATAGCAGTATTATTCTGCGTCTTCGCCGATCCTTTAAAGTATGTATTGGATTAGTTGAGACCTCCTACTCCAAGCCGTGGTCCTACCCATACTGCTTTGGTTTCTTGTACTATATGTCGACCACTGGGCTGGGGTCAGGTATCCCCCCCTGTCGGTTGTCTAACCCAAACTTGCTGTACCCCAGGCATCCCGCGGAGCGACGCGGCAAACGCATACTCCAAGGCCCGGGAGAGGTAAACCAGTTAGCACTTGTCACGTATTCGATTTCAAGCTTCTGCGTAGAGAAACTCTTGTGCGTTTGCTTAGGTCACCGCGGGGCCACTGCTCGTGGCCGCCCCTATGTGGTCCCGCGCCATGTGCCCTGTCTTCTAACCCCTGCTCTTCATCATCTGTTGTACCGCTGCTCCCGCCAAAAACTAAGGAAGTGAACGTTTACTCCGAAGGAGTTCATCTACGAATTCGCATGATTGCCAACCGGGGTGTCGCAGCTTCTGTGGGTACAGTAGAAGTACGGCGCATCATATTGTGTCAAGCCTTTAGCAAACGTTGTGTCGCCCTCATCGGCGGGCCAACGACGACACCGGCGTGTTCGCCAGCGACAGTGGTGCAGGAACAGCTCCTTTGACTTAGCCGAATAACGGAAACGAAGTGTAACCCCTGAACCAGTTATCAAGCGGTGCGAGCTAGCCCTACCGCTCTACCAATAACTATGTACTACAGTAGATCGGCATCCAGCCGTGGCGGTGAAAAAAGCATGACCATGACACGGCGGTGTCGGGAAGCAACAACAGTCTAGCGACCACAACTCTTGACACAGCGTTGTCGGCAATCACGATATAGAAACCGCAACCATGACACCGCGGTGGCACCCCGCCATAGTTATATAACAGCCACAACCATGACACGGCGTTGTGAGCACCATTAGCGTGAAACTATCCCCGGGACGCAGCAGTGTAAGTAATATCGATGAAGCAAACGTATCAGTACAGACAGCGACCCACATGCCCCGCTGCGTTTGAGTGTGACTAGCGTCGGCCAAGGCATTAAGGGCTCATCAACCCCACCTTTGACACAGCAGTGTCTGCAGTAGCTGCTGGTTAACAGCTCCACCCGCGGTGAAGAAACTGAGCGATGATGTTCGACAAGGCCGCGCTAGCAACATTCTATGCGTGACACGTGATACAAACGCTACTCGTTCCGAAGAATGCCGGGTTCGTGCAACCTCCATGGTTGGATTTGCCAAAGACACACCCTGCCACCCGCCCCCGCTTGGGTTGACGGAGGCGCAGCCGTGTCTGTACGGAGACCAAAGCGGGGTTGGCCTCGTGTTCGCACGGTGGCTGTATCGCATATGTATCAAGCTACTCCGCGTCAGCTAGCCGATAGCCCCGGTGGTACAGTGTGGGTACGGATAGTACCCGCCACTGCAGCAACGACACTCACGCCTCAGCTATCGCAGTGTACCAGCGGTATATCTACTGCAAATAGGACAACCTTGTCAGCAAACACCCTTGAATCCGCCATGACGTGCAACTTTGGGTTCACATCAGCTGCCTGTCAACAATGCCCATACCAAGCGCAACTATGACGCAATCGTGTCAGCAACAATTGTGCGTCAACGGCGGGCCTCCGGGGCCGATGTCAGCTGCATATCAACCGCGATTCTGACGCCGCCGTGTCCGCAATAATAGTGGCGGATCAACATCCCGACTAGGGGAACAGCAATAGCCGCGATGGACTCTCGAACACAGCTGGGTCAGCCATCACAGTTGTGCGTCAACAGCGCCCAGTGGAAAACCGGATAGTGGCACACCAACCTCAACCTACAGCACAGCTTTGTCTGTCGGGCTATAGATCTACATCAGCAGCGAGCCGCGAGATGACCACCGAAACAGCCGCGTCGGCAATTCATCAACCGCGAGCGGCGAGAAAGGCAAACAGCCGTTTCAAAACCGTAGCTATGACACGGCCGTGCCGACAGGGTGTCAACTGGGAGCCGCGCGGAGATGGTCAGATGTGTATCAACCTTTCTATGCGGCCATGTCGGCCACGTATCAACCTCGAGCAGCGGGTACTGCTGTTACATGTCGAGACGGGAGTCGACTCCGGTCCGATATCGGCCAAAAAACACGATTGCCTAAATATTACGCGGGACCATAGTAAATAGGACCAAATATTGTTAGCAAAAATAGGGAAATATATAGGTTTTGGTGTCTACAGTAGGTTC
>JAYJME010004226.1:0-11161 GCA_036873775.1 Costaria costata
CCAAACGCGGACACATCCGTGGACACAATCGTGACACGCACCGCGGAATATGCCGCGTCGTTCCGCGGAATGTACCACGGAAGTACAGCGTTTTCCGCGACATGTCGCAAAGTGCCGCGCAAGGTCCCGCGGGATGTCGCGGACGTTGTCGTGAAAAAGACAAATAATCTACATCCCTGCCAAGAAACCTGCTGGTCATCGCGTGGGTGTAAGAAGGCTGAAACGGTATTTGTGTCGTTTGATTTCAGACATAATCACCCCACAGAGAGAGGCACATAGCCTTCTTGAACCGATGTGCGAGTGAGAAAGGCGGTACGGAAAGACAGTCAGACGTTCGGTAACCTGATGTAACGTTTAATATTTATGGCCTGCATCTATTATTCGCACACTACAATTCCGGTCAGCCGGGCTCAGTTTGGCATTTGAAGACGCACTCGATGTAGGATCAAAGCGAAACAAAGGCGAATTCTACCCCAGAATGAAGGGGCACCGTCATGGAAGGAGCTACAGACGAGGCTCTTACGAGCGCCACATAAACTTAATTAGAGGTGCAGTATACGTCTACTAGGAGTTTTGATTCGAACCCCTGCCGTAGACTCGCAAAAGGATGAAACCGCCGACATACGACGTACACAATTTTGCATGCACGGTGTGCAGATTCGTCGACAACTTGACCTCCCATGTTCCGCCCGGGAGGGTCTCACGTACCTCGACCTGCCGAACCTCGCCCCCCCCCTCCGCCACGCGCGCATTGTTTCGCAACCAAGCGATACACCACAGACGTACTGACAATTTGGTCGCTAGCGAGGCAGTAGTAACGACCTTGCACATGGTTGTTATCATTGGCGGGTGGGCACGGGGGTTAAAATTCACCATTTTAGAAATTGGGCACAATAACCGATTAACTCTAACACATATACCCGAACTAATATATGCAAGAAACCTATCGAATGTGATGTAATGTAAAATCTGAACATATCGCAATATGGTGGTCCAGCTTCATTTTGCGACTCCGTCTTAAGGGTGTACAAGATAGCTCACCGAGTAGCTGATGGGGACTCCCCGGGATGAGTTTTACGTACAAGGCAAACTTGCCAGAAAACCATGATACCATGGAGCGAACAAGTTATCTGGTCAAAAGAAATCGGCGGCAACCACACCATACCGCCGATATCTGGTGCACCCACCGAGCCTGCATGCAGCACGGGACTATGTTGAAAAAGGGGTACTTGGTTGAAATTGCGAATATTTCCAAACGCACTTGTTGCCAAGACAGAATGTGCAAGCGTGCACGTCAGCGGCAACCGAAACTAAGACAGCTGACCTCTCAACAACATCGAAAGCATGGGATTGTATCAATGTAATTTGCGGCATTACACATCGGCCAGGGCTGTCGTCTGTCACGGGGTCCCACCTCGTCCTTTTCCCTTGACTACAGTATGTAAAAAAAATGTGCCTCGGTTGTGGAAAACTTGTCTATCGCCCTCCCTGTACCCCGTCAAATGCCTCGTTTGCGGTGCAAAGTGACCATCAGCTAGGCTGCTTATTACACAACACCGGTTGTACGACGATTCAACCGAATATTGTGCAGTCCGTTGCCGATGACCGATCTAGATCTACAAGCCACTACGTTCGAACATGACCGCACCACGGCGGATGCAGTCCTCGCTTGCAGGAACAGTGCAATTTGCTTCTTATGGATCCCACTCTCCCGTCATTATTAAGGTACGAGGTATGTGCCCCTTCCTAGTTTAAGGCAGCGTCGCCTGTCTCCTCGACTATCATGCGCTGAACCAATGTGCCCAACATCCTCTAAACAGGAGCAAAAACAAATAATCGGTGATGACACGAGCAAAAATCGCCACAAGGCACGAGTTAAGGCCTCCCTTTCAAGCTACTCATAAGACCGACTATGCACGCCTTTCGCGGTAAACGCGCTCGAGCGCCTTGACGGAGGGCCTACTTGCCAGTGCAAACACCATACCAAATAATTGTGAAGTTGAAAGGGGTCAAAACGAACACTCCGTTTTAACATGAACTGCCGGGGAGTGTACGGCGTCGACCGATGTGCTTGTACCGCGTCTACTACATCTAGTTGTACCGACCGTGCAAACAAGACCGTCGTTCAGGGGACCGTGATCACGACAATGAGTAGGCTGCTTCCCATCGAGTCCCCACAGCGATATTTTCTCACAACCTTTAACTTTACACACTGCTTTGAAATTAATTGCCTGACCGCTCAAAACATCGCTCGTATGGCGGTAGCATACAGTAGGCCTACCATCAGCGAGCACACCCCAGGTGGGTGGCTTAATAGAAGAGTTATGGGAGCAGCGCCTGCGGCAAACGTTTACCATGCCATCCTCAGCATGTTGCTTGCAGTACGCCGGCTTGTTGCTTCCCTCGAAATTGAAGCTCGGGATGGTATTGCAGGATTCATGAGAGCAACGCTTGGAGTGAATGTCCACCATGCCTTCTTTCGCATGTTTTCTTGCAGTACACCTTCGTCTTGCTTCCCTCGAAGTTATAGCTCGGGTGCCTCGTGCAAGAGTAATGCGAGCAAAGGCAACTGCAAACGTCTACCATGCCGTCCTCAGCATGTTTCCGGCAATACACGGCCGGTTTGCTCCCTGGAACATTAAAGGTCGGTCGCCTCGTGCAGGAGTCATGCGAGCAATGCCTGCCATTAACGTCAACCATGTCATCCTCGGCATGTTGTCTGCAGTACTCCGCCATCTTGCTGTCGATAGTATTAAAGGTCGGTCGCCTCGTGCAGGAGTCATGCGAGCAACGCGTGCTCTTAACGTTAACCATGCCGTCCTTAGCATGCTGCCTGCAGTACAAAGCCCCCTTGCAGCCCTCATCATTATAGTTAGGCCTCTTGGTGCAGGAGGCGTAAATGCAGCGCATGCTGCAAACACCCACCATGCCATCCTTCGCATGTTGCCCGCAGTACGCCGCCCTCCTTTTGCCCTTCATGTTGAAGATCGGTCGCCTTGTGCACAAGTCATGCGAGCAACGCCCCATTCTCAAAAGGTAGCGGCGGTGGTGAATTGCACTTGGACGCTCAGCAGGGAAGTTAAAGTATCTACACTGGAGGAAACATGGCGTGGACAACAAGTGTTGGTGGACGCGTTAGGGTCGCGGAGTGGTGAGTTCTCTCCAAATTCAGCATGACAATGTGTTGAACAAGTTTGTATCAGTGCCGAGCTCCCAGCGATCGTTACGCCCGACCGCGCACTCAGCGACACGACGATTTTATATGTGTTTTGGTTGCGATTCCTGTGCTTAGCGCCCGTCTGTGAACAGGTTTTAATGGACATCAACTGTTTTTCACCGGGAAGCCATGAGACTACCACACTACGAAAACATAGAGTCGGAGGGAAGTCGCGAAAAAGTACAAACGTGTCCCATCGTCTACCCCTTCATCCTGTTGGTACGATTGCCTTAATGCACCATTCTTGCTACGGTAGCGGCTGCACTTGTGCTCTGAAACCGTTGCCATTGACGTCGATCGTCGAACGAGAGACTCACAAACGCCTTTGAATCCGGTGTATCCTCTGTAAGCGTCGTCGTCAGATACCCAGCTCGTGGAAGTGTGTATCGGTTAAGGATTGCATCCATTCTCAAGGTCGAAGTTTGTGGGTGGCGTATTATGCTTTTCGAGCGAGAATCGACGGAAACGCTTGTCGTTAACCCTTCACAGGAGCCCGCGTGCTAGAGGAAACGAACACAACCGACGTGTACACTCATGACCACCACTCTGCCATTGGACGCAACACGACAGCAATGCATCACTTTGAATGTAAGGCGGGTTGGTGATGGGCCGTTGTGGCGGTGTGTATTTTAATGTTGTTGGTAGGTTGGCAACAGTATATTAGGGCACTAACAGCCAGGGGTGACCTTACCACGGGGATGTAATGCCGTTAGATGGCGTTATGACGAATATACTCAGTCTGATATCGATTAAATGCAGCAGTTTATGCTGGGTAAGGGACCACAAAATATCCGACGCAAGTCGCCGGCACTTCAGGCGGCAAGTACAATCCTACGGTTACATCCTATGGTCACATCGCCAGAGACTCGAGCTATGCAGGGGTAGCATCTAAAAAATACGAGACTCCTCCCCCGAAGAGCTCCATGCCTCACACAAACGTTCGCCGTTGAGTTCCCAATACTGAGGTATTAAACGAGATTTATCGTACGAAACCAATTCAGTACCAAAGAAGCTCGTTTGTTCATTAGGTTAGAAGTCCTGTCAGTCAGAAACGTTTGAGTAAAATTATGCAATTGTCCAATTGGAGAGTATATCGCATAAACCCTCTAATAACCAATTGGACAGTGCATTGCCTAAACACTTTATGGGTGTACAAGCCAGGTTAAGTGTAGTTCCTTCGCTACGGAGTCATCCCGCTTTTAAAAGCGAGTTGGCATTAACCTCACGAGATTCAACCGTCGTCGATTGTCTGTATTAATACTAGTACAGCTGCGCGATCATACTGAGGATTTTAAAACCCAGAGAGCGATAGCGCTCGAGGATTTTCAATTCTCTTTCTAGAATCGCCCGTACATACGTGTCACACGGAAATGTCGTTTTACAAAAACAAACTTGAGGGTTACGATATTAAACGTCGTGGCACTAAAAAACCGTCTGTTCCAGGCCAAACAAGCACAATAAAGTCCAAGCGTTTCCGACGCACACTCAATCCTTTGTGATGCGCCTCCTATAGTCCTGACGGCAAACGTATCAGCGACGTTATCTCGCCAGTCTCATGACAAGCCGTTAACAGTTCGGAGAGGAAGCTCGGAATGAGTGGTTCGTATCGCCGAAGCCAAGGCGTGCGTGGTGGAATGCTTCAAAAGACAGGCGTGTAGCTCACCTTTTTTTGATTATCTAAACTTCAATTTTGTTTGAAAAAGACACCAGCAGCGTCCTCATATCCTTGCGAACGACACCAGTGTAGTGATCAGATGCGGGAGGGGTCCTACGGTGGTATTGGTCACGGCCGGCTCGAACCCAACAGGTGGCTGTACCGAAGCCTTGCGGGTTGCAGGCTGAGCAAGCCGGCGGCTGTTTTGTAAACCAGACAGGTCACAAAGGATTGAGTGTGCGCCTCAAAGACAATCGTGCTGTATTATATACCAGGTAGGTTTAAATGTATGACCTCATCCCACTGGCCGATACACCCAACATAGTTTCCAAAGCACAGCATCCAAGCACCGGTCATTCCGCAGCGTTCGAGTTAAGGTTAGGATTAGGGTTCGAGTCGGGGATTAGGGTTCAAAGCGACATCAGAGCTCTACAGAGTCAGTAAAACTAATATATTAACCCTATCGGGGTACGACTTGGGCATCCCCGTAGAGAGGTACATAATCGCTTTGATAATAAGAGTGATGCGATATAGAGAATGAAGCACCATCAAGCCTGACTTACTGCACCGCGATAGTAAATACAAACATAGTCGGTACAGTACCACCATATGGGGACACTCCATGCGTGCCCCAACACGGGTTATTATGTATCATGGTACCGGTAGGTTTTACTTTACGACCTGGTCCCACCGGCCGAATCATCCCTAACGACTTTCCAAAGCACAGCATTCAAGCACTTGTCACTCCATCGCGTTCGGGTTCGCGTAGGGCGTAAGTTTCAGAGTCACATCAGAGTTCATTAGCACAACCGAAATACTCAACCCTATGATGGTACGACTTGCGTGTCCTCATAACAGGGGTGTGATTGTATCACTTGGTCCAGGTAGCTGAATTATCCGAGAGATTTCTCTCAAGGTGCAGCACCCAAGCACACCCCACTCCATTGCGTTCGGGTTCGGGTTTTAGGGTTCGTGTCGGGATGAAGGTTCAGCGCCATACCAGAGTTCTACAGTTAAACCAATATAATCACGCTCTGGGGGTACGACTTGCTGCGTGTCCCCATAGGGAGGTACATAGCCTTGTCGGTTTCTCGCTTTTGTAGTTGAATTTCTTTTCGCGTGACCGATGTTGTCTCTTTGGTTCGTTTTGTTCGTTTGGTTGGTTTGCTTTCGGTTAGGGTTTCGGTTTGGTTTCTCGTTTTTGGGTTGCTTTTTTATCTTCTCCTTTTCTTCTTCTTTTTCCTGTTTGGTAGTATGCGGGCCCTCGGTGTCCTGCTGCCAGTCGTACAACGTACAAAGTATGTATCTAGTACCAAGTATGTACGTACGATGAGCCCTTCTTACTCTTATTCGTTTTTCTTCTTAACTGAGGGGGGGTACGAATTGCTTGACTTTCTTCGTGTGCGTATTATTCCTGTCTGTATTTTCTATTTTTTCTTTCGGAGGTATTCTTCCACTCCAGAGTTATTGGAGCCTGTCCTGTGACCACGGACTCGATTTTGGCGACGAGTTAATGTGAGAACAACAACAACAACTGTTAGGTCCCAGTATACCCTGGCACGCCATAACCACTGCTGTGAGTCAGCAGTAGTTAGCACGGACTGTTAGCTCAGCAGTCACGGTATGTACTGGTACTTCGTATATACGACCGGCGTCCATGGCTCGGTAGGCTGTCCTCGTGCCTACTAAAATCGATTTGTGGGTTCAACTATCACCGAGTGCACATATCATACTCATCGGGACTTTTCCCCTGCAAAAACAACGGTTGGCGGAAAGCGCGAGAGCAGTGGAGATGCTGAAACCCTGTGCGAGATATGAAGGAAGGCATAACGGGGGGGGGAAGGGAGAAGGGAAGACACCTGTGACCACGGCTTGTCGAGAAGGTCGCTGAGGGTAAAAAAGACGATAGGTTTTGGTGTCTACAGTAGGTTTTATTGTGTCTACAGTAGGTCCTATTAACTGTGGACCAAATATTGTCAGCAAAAATAGGGAAATATACTGCATAGGGTTTGGTGTCTACAAACAGTAGATCCTATTGTGTCTACAGCAGTACCTGGTAGGCCCTAATAACTATGGCCCCCCGTACTACTCTTGGAGGTACTCTGTAGCTCTGTAGCTTCAAGATAAATACTAAATTCAAGTTTGCAACTCACGATGGAGTGAATCAGCACCCACCTCCCCAGCGACCTTGTACCGGATGTCGTACCCGCGCCATTGCCACTTTCGATCCTCCACCCCGCCCCTAGCGCCCGCCAGCTCCGACTCCGAAGCCAAGGCCGCCATGCCGGCACTGCGTCGCCTTGCCCTTGCCCTTGCCCCATTTATACTTGTAGCCGTATGTATTACGACAGTCGTACTGTAAACCCTTACATACGAGACACTCGTTGTCAGCTGTTGTTGTTGCTGCTGTTGTGCTGTTGTTGTTGTCGGAGCTGGTGCCGGCAGGAACGTTCTTGCCGCCTACGCTAGCGTCGAAGCTGCTGCCGCTGCTGAAGCTCCTGCCGACAAGGGCACCGACACAACAAGAAGCCGCGCTGTCGCCATGTTGATACCCCCAAGGAGCGGCCGCCTCAACGGCTTGCCATCATGCGTAGATCAGAGTGCTGCAGCAGAAGTCTAAGTCTACTAAAAAGCTTGTACTCGTGCAAAGCATGTGTTTGGCAGCCCGCAAGCGACTCTCGTTTTTTTTTTTCCTCGTGAGCCAGACTCGATTTTTACGGAGAAGGCAGGGGACCGGGCATGCAAACCTCGGCCACATTATCTCGGGCCTTAGGACACAAACGTGCAGCGTTGCTGCTGTGTCGTTGAGCGTCGCTGTACATCGCTGACAATGGGGGCTTGAGTGGAGGCGGAGAAAAACAACGCAGCAACGCAGCAGCAGAAATCTGCAAAGTTGTGTTGACTGCTGTAATCCCATTGGCCAAAGGATAGGCCGCACAAACCAAGACGGCAGAAGACCGCGGTTTGACCCCTTGACTGACCGTCAACAACTACTAAAACCTAGTATGCAAAAGAGTCCTTGACGCATCCCCCAAAAATCCACCTTTGCTTCTGCCTGCTGTGTCTTGTGTCTTGTGTCTTGTGTGTCTATATACGGGTGTCTGTCTGTGTCTACCAATGGACGTCCAGCACAGCCAGTCCTCAGTCTTCATCCTATAACAGAGAGACACAAGCTCTGTGGCCACAAACTATACTCATCACATACTCTGTACTATAGATCGCGAGAAGAAAAGTGGCATATCGTAGGGTGTATCTCTTACACAACTTGCATGTACAAGTACCTCACGTCTGGTGGAGTAGAGAACGAAGTAAGCACCACCCACGTGTCATGCGAGTATCATCGAACAACGGCGATAGTAACGGACAACACGCGCCTACTATTATTGGCGTCCGTCTTCCACAGTTTTATGTGGCATGTTGCTGGCTGGTAGGGTTCCACTCTGCTGGGAGTTGTTTGTCGGAGTTCCTCGCGATGATACTTGATACTGCAGCAGTACCAGGTACCAGGTATGGTATTGGACTATTAATAACTACTGCCGTACCTGGTACACATTTTTTATCTGCTTCGTACGTATACGTATCATACGCATAGTATATACGGGGGTGCGAAGTACTACTGGGACTGCTGCACCGGTATTTACCGTACAACAAAACACAAAGGATGATCCTACTCTGAACCTCATACACACATCGGACAGATCATTCGTTTCCACTTCATGATCAGCACGGACAATGGGTGCGCTGGATGTCGACGAGTAGAAGAACGGTTTAATGTGAAGAACACACACACTCTGCTGTAGATCTTTCAGGGCGGATAGATTCCTGGTCTGTACTACTGGTAAAGGGTCTATTAATGGTTTACGTTGCCGGGCGGGATCCGCATACTCTGTACGAGTACAGCAGTACAGTATATAGCCTGCATGATCTACAAGTCTTGTAATAGGACATGTTTCCTGGGTTGGATCCGTCTGTGATGTCCAGATCCTCCTGCACTATCTCTTGACAAGTACCAGTAGAAAGTAGGTTGTGATCTGTCGGACGTGAACTCTTGCAATGAGGCAAGCACACCCTCGCCCACCGGTGTGCAGCAGCAGCTGCTACTGACAACGACTGTACTACGAAACAATGTCGAAATAAATGTCGAAGACGCGTTTCGCGTTGTCGAAGAGGAACAAAAAACGAAAACGCAAAAAAAAAACGTCGAAGAAACTCCAACGGGAACAAACGTTGAAGATATGGTTGCCAAACAACAAAGCACTGGGGGCTGGCAGGCAGGCAGGCAGACAGGCAAGCACTCCACCGAAGAAGCGCTTGGGCGGAGTAGAAAGCGAAATACAACCGAGCAAGAGGTGTGCGCCCTCAGCGAGAGCTGTAGGGGCGGCACCATGCCCGATGTAGTATTATTACAAGGAGTCCATAGCCCTTGCGCGACGGAACACACGGCGGGAGTACAATGCGATGACCCGATTGTGTTGTCGTTCCTCAAGGAGGCCCTGCGGCATGGGCAGGCCGTTGTAGCCTACCTCCACGGCACCGTAGTCATGGTGTGCTGCGCGGTGACCCGCACCGTGCTACTGATCCGCGACACCGCATGCCTGCCGATCCAGTGGCTCGGCGACTGCTGGGGGTTCGTTTTTCACTGGGCCGTGGGGAACGCGGGGGGCGGGGCTGGTGGGTCGAGGACGCGGAACCTTCTGGTCAACGATGGCCACTGTGAAAAGGTTTCCGACCTACGAAGTCTCCACGAAGGGATTTATTTCGCCGTTGGGGCCCCCAAGCCGACGGCACCGACATCGCCGGCCTCAGCGCGGGGACGGCTTCGTACCCTGCCGATAGGCACTGCTAACAGTACATCCAGCATCACGGTCAGGGTCATGCCAGGCCACGAGGTGAGCTACGATCTACGATACTGGTATATCTGTATTTTATGCTCCATTTTCGCGTCGGATAATACATAATACCAAGTACCAGTAGCACAGTACGTACCAGGCATTCTTGTACGAGTAGACTATACTCGTACCAGTATAGGTATTCATGCAGAGCGGTGGTCGAGAAACCAAAAAAAGGAACCCGCCGTGCAAACGATACAGGTAGTGTTTTTTTTTATGACAAAGATGCGTACGCACGCACGCCACGCAAAAACAGGCCCGGCGTGGCGCGGAGTCGAGCGTTGTCTGAGCGCAAAGAATGCCCGGTTCCAGAGAGGGACTTTTTTTAACGCAGTGCCTTTCACCGCAGAACTCTACTTTAACTCGATGCCTTTCACCCCTGACCTCTCCTGGTACCAACTGATGTACGTGGTATGTGCTAGCTGTACGAGTATGGTGATGGCTTACGCTGGAACGTGCGTGATGTTGTCGCACACCCATAGGGCAGTTTCGGATCGCGCAACGTTTCCTAGAACAGATGCCTACTTGTACACGCACTTATCGGTCACGCACAGGGCGGTTTCGGATCGCACAATATTTCCTGTGACTCGTAAACGCCTATTTCGGGGGACCATAGTTAATAGGACCTACTGTAGACACAATATAACCTACTGTAGACACAATATA
The DNA here is from genome assembly GCA_036873775.1 of Costaria costata. Taxonomy (NCBI): domain Eukaryota; class Phaeophyceae; order Laminariales; family Agaraceae; genus Costaria; species Costaria costata. Next base: position 10,427 of record JAYJME010004226.1, read on the forward strand.
ACCTACTGTAATCCCTGTGACTCGTAAACGCCTACAGTAGTTGTACACGCAATTATCGACCACGCACAGGGCAGTTTTGGATCGCACAATGTTCCCCAGAGCCTACACGTACACCCAATTGTCGGCCAGACCGACCCCGCGACACAAGAGCGCCGCTGCTCCCGCCCCCTGCGTACGTATTGATGTGAGTTTTTGAAAACCGAATCCCACCCGTCTTTTGGTGCCAATCGTGTGACGGATGTTTCAACAGCTGACATTGGCACCCCTGAGCAGCACGATAGCAAGCGAGGCACCGGCACCTTCGTCGGAGACCGAATCATCCACGCCGTCGTCGGGCGGTGCGGTCGAGACAAACGGCGGCCGCGGCTCCGGCGGAAACGATGAACCGGGGCTAATCATGCCGCTCCAGCTCGGAGACGGAGTGGAGGAGGAGGCCTCGTCATTGGTGCCTCATCATCATTCCATCGCGAGCAGGCGGGCTGGAAGGCCTGTGCAGCGGCCAGTGGAGCATCTGAACGCCGAGGATGCGTGTAGAAAGATTGTGGGCACGGGAAACTTCGGTGAGACAGAGCGGTCGGTCGTGGTTTGCGCATTTTCGTTGTGCTTCAGCGCGTTGGTGGTGCACGGTGCTGCAACAAATAGTTTGGCATATACCAGGTACCAGGTATGCAGTTTTTTTAATCGTATACCGGTGCCTTGTGCACCTGTACCTAGGCATAAACGGCATGCGACGTA
>JAYJME010004227.1:0-11161 GCA_036873775.1 Costaria costata
CGTTCGCTATACGCCTCGGCACAGCTCCGTCAACAGTACCCCCTAACTCAGATATCTTCTCGAAGAGCGTTGAGGGCGGAATTACCATCACCACAGGTGGTTCTCTTGTTGCAAAGGACAATCAGACGTGAACACTGCTGTGCATGTTTTTTTTGTGTTTGGCAAGGTAACTCTAAAATCACTAATAAACGGGTTTGCGCAAAAATTTAATTATAATTTCAAGATAAATAGTGGGCATCAGGCAAAAAATATATACCAGGTAATAAATAGATGAAGGAACCATTTTCTAGCATAAGGTCGAGATGCAGCAGCCATGCAGAACGTACTGGGTTTAATTTGAACAGCATACGGGATGCCAAATATCTATGGAAAGCAGCTGTGACTACTTTGTGTACGCATGGTGGTATTTCACGGGTCGCAGCCTTTTACTGTAAGGCAGTGCGCCGCACAACCTGGTTCCATCGCACAACGATCCGTACCCTCCATTCGAGTTGGAGCAAGATGGAGTGAACCGTACTGCTGTAGTATGGGCCTTCTACTGTTTCCGTTTGTACTTGTACTTTTTTTTTTAATCGAAAAATCGAAGTTCGAAACGAACCATCAGGTATCAAACGCGACCTTCACTCGTATAGCTGCCAGCTCGACATACTGCTGCTGCCGTGTATTTTTGTTGGGGACATACGCACACGATCTAGGGCGGGCGGGGCTCGGGGCGGGAAGCGAGGCGAGACGCAGGCCCCCCTGGCACCCCGCCCCGTCGGGGACCCCGTGTTCGTGCCATTGATACAGCAGTATCGGCCCGCCAACAAGAAGCGCCTCATCTGAGCAAGTCTTGAAACCCTAGTGTGAGATCAACCTTGAGCAACTTCGAGCATAGACAATTATATAATGCTTCATGTATGATAGCGCTCGCCGCTGAGCACAATTTATCTAGCCCAAGTTTCTTAGCGTCTCCCACAAAGTTTTGCCCTTTCTTACTTGTGGGCATATACTGTACCAGTACCTGCTACGTACTCTCAACACAGCACTGGCGCGGCGGCGGGGAGCGGGTCGGTGCGCAGCCCCGACCCGTACCCCGCCCCGCGAACAAAATCCGCATGCTTGCCAAGGATGGCTTTCAGACTCCGTGGAATACTGGTGCAGGCAGGGGTTGACTTTACCCACACACAGAATAACGACAGACTGGAGTGTATATCTCTACGATTGATTGCGGCTGGTTATTCCTCGTCTACGTCTCCTGTGCACAGCAATATCGATGCAAACTCCGAGACGTCGTCACTGGGAATGGCCTGCAGAGCATCCCCTCTGCACGCTATGCCATTACCACATTACTCCTGCTGCAAGAGGGAGCGAGGAAAGAAGGGCAACGACAATAACAAATGCCTCACCTCTTTCAGGGCCACCAGTAAGAAGGAGCAACGACGAAGCTATGGCTGCACTGGCGGCCGTCTTACTCGACCAGGTCGGCCAAGATGGAGAGAAATGCGACCTTAGGTGCCCGAGGTTTCCTGGTGATAATCCCTTTGTGTATGAGAGTGTGTCTCGGTGTCTCAGCACACGAGAGAGAAGAGAGAACGTACCCCCATTAAAAGTACGAGGTTCAGAAGAAGAGAAAAACCAGGAGAGCGAGGGAGAGAGAGGTATCAATAGTTCAACTTCTGGTTTTCGTCGGAACGGCTGGGGCGTTTTGGTGGGGGGGTGGGGGGCGTATCGATATTTAGCCTGTGCTTTTCCTCGTGCTTGTCTCGGGTGTCGAGAGATCGGGAGCCACTTCTTACACAAAAGGCTTCACAACAAAAATCGTCCGACACGTACAAAACCTTTTCCACCCCTCTTGGTTGACCTGCTCGAGTAAGAAGATTGGCAGCGCTGCCAGCAGCTAGGCGGCGTTCCTTCTTGCCGGTATCATAGGCCTGAATATTGGTGAGATTCAACCGGAGGACCTGCCGATAGGAGTAAAGTCGCACGCTACGTACTGTAGTCACTCTTCGAGGGACTCCGTGTTACCCTAGAGAAACACAACATGGACCGAGAAGGGAGTAGTGTTCAATGTGAAGTCACAGTGTTTTAGCTGTTCGCTTTATGAATTAATAGCGAGAATGCAGTTTTGAGGAATGTGGGTTAGTTAGAGCGAAATTACAGCAGTCGTTTGGTGGCTGGCTTGGGCGAGAAAGCAGTTTTCGGGAATTGTGTTTTGGTCACATCGAAGGCACAATAGTGTTTTGGTGGCTCGCTTTGGCGAGCAAGCAGTTTTCGGAGATGGTGTGTTGGCTAGAGCGGAGCCACAGTGTTTTGGTCGCTCGCTTTGGCGAGAAAGCAGTTTTCGGGAATTGTGCGTTGGTAAGAGCGATTACACTGATTACACAGCAGTGTTTTGGTGGCTCGCTTTGTTTGGCGAGAAGGCAGTTTTCGGGAATTATAGTCAAGCATCGTTGACCTGAGGCTCACCTCCTACAGAAAGGGGTAATTTTTTGTCAAATAAAATATTTTGAGCGTTTTATCCCATTTGTGCAATATTTTAACGGAGGCACACCTGCTCTTAAAAAACTTGGTCGCAAGAAATTGAGGCTCGCGAAATCACGGTGAATAAGAAATTTGACCGAAGAAACGGTTCTCGGGTCTGTGGCCATACTCAATCCCATATAATAACCAAGAACAAAATAAGAAAGTGAGCCTCGACGCCAAATTTATGTTTTAAAAGTTCCTACTATACGTAGCGTAGTAACGTTTGCGCAGCAAGAAAGATACGATACACCGCAGTGTACACGGTGCAGGCAAACGACGACAGAGGGAACCTGCCACCAGGTATTATATACGAAGTACGTACTGCTACAGAGTAGTACTCCTACTTCTGCCCTCTCGACTGCCTGCGGGGATGGCACTGACTGCTGTGGTGTGCTGCTGCTCGCTGCTTGGGTCCACTACCACCGCGCGATCAATTTTTTGGTGTAAAATATTTTGGATCGTCGGTAGCTCGAACAGTTAGCAGTAGAGGGATGGTACGTGGTGATGGTCATCATGGTGGTGTCGGCAAGCGGCGACGGCAGTAGTGCTCCTGTCCTCAGCCTGCAGCGGCAGCAGCAGCAGCAACAGATTGCTGGTGGCCGTTGTTGGTGGTAATGTGTGGTGAATGGTGAATAGGATTATTACGGGTTTGCCCGCGTGCCTGGGCAATGGGCACCCCAGCTCTGTCTGTCCCATGGTGCGGATTACAGGCCCCGGGCAACACGTACGTACTGCTGCTAGCTGTCTCTCTGCTGGCTGTGAGTGATGCTGCAACAACATTAGCAGCAGAGGAGGAGGAGGAAAGGTATTAAAAGGGTTTCTAGTGGCGGTTGGTGATCATGATAATGGCGTGGGTGGGTGTGGCCGCACATCGCACCCCCAGCTCTGCCTATCTATATTTCCTCGGTGATGCATCGTAGGCCCCGATACATGCAACTAGCCACAGTACACCGCGGATGTGCCACCTTACGCCCATGGTGTTGTCTGCTGCTACTGCTGGCCGGCATGGCTTCAGCGATGTATGATAGCCTGCTTGTCGTTGCACGTTCCCTGCTCGTACACTCTGCTGGTTGTGTTCAGTAGCAGTGTAACGGCACGTCTGGCCAATCACGGCAATAGTGTCATCCGTAATGCAATACATAGCTCGAATATAATTGGTCCTTTCGATGACATATTTACACCAGGAAAGTATAGACATTTTCCCCATCTGTAGGCCCAGTGCCTGACTTGAGCCCGAAACACCTCGATCACAAGCAGAGTTCACAAAACGCCCGAACCCATTCGATACTACACCACAGGGATTTTCTAAAGAGGCGCTCGTCTGGTTGAAGTTACGCTATGACCCCGCGAGTCAGTTCATTTTGTGCCCCACCTCCCCCACAGCCATCTCGTCCTCCTTCGTGGACACAGCTCCCATTCCGTAGGTCGGGAACGCCAACCGCAACAGCCACAAGGGAGGGATCGGCCGCAAGGCCGCCATCTTCGCCATGCCTACTCGTAGCTCCACACGTCCGCGTTGTGCGCGAATATATCCCGCGTCTCCAAATCTCGTCATCACGTTCTTCGCCATCTGAGCTGCGGATCAACTTTCAGATTATTCTTTGTCAGGCGCGCCAAGCGGTAGACATGGTGTTGCCAGCGTCCGAACGGAGGATTGCGGCTGCACAACACCGATCGGGAGGCGTTCAGCTGGGCACGAGCGGAGCATTTGATGCGTGCGCACGGTACTCACGCGCAACCCGTGAGTTTCCAAGCTTGCACCTTCTCTACTCCGATATCGTCTCGAGTCCTTTAGGCTTCAGCTCGGACGGGGCACGCTAGCTGTACTTCGTACGTCGAAGAAAATTCTCAGGAAAGCAACAGTTTTTCACGGCCGCGGAATTTTTCCCGAATACTGTCCTCGGAAATTATTTTCCCGAATAATTATATCGGAAATTCCTTCCCACATTATTTATTAGGAGGGAAAAAAGGTTTCCACACACGTAGGGATCTTTCCCTGCGCACTTGAAAGGCGTTAACCAGTACGTTAGGGTTCAGCTCGGACGAGGCACGCTGGCTGTATTTCGTATGTCGAAGGAATTTCTCGGGAAAACTCACGTTTTTTCACAGCGGGTTATCAGGGTACATATACGAAGTGTTACATAGCACGTATGGCGTGCATACATGGGCTTCTCTCAGCCATTATGTTTGTTCCACTCAGTTGGCGCATCGCCCTCCGTCTAAATACCTTCTGTCTGCAGAACGTGCTGCATAGGCGGGAGTGCAGGGTGTGAAAACACAGCGAACTGGCGCAAACTAATGCCGTCGTCGTGTGTATTCTTTGATTGGCGCTACTATCCGAGATATAATATGCTCCCAACAGGCAGTCTCAGGCTGTGAGCTCACTGCAACACACAGTGTGAAGAAGGTGGTATGTAGATGTCTATATTAACTGACCCCTGAAGAGATGAGCAGGTGCTAGGGGAAAGGTGGAGTGAGCTGGTGCACGTAGTCTCCAAGCTCATCTCTCGCCGTATTATCTAGAATTACACAGCAACAAGAACAGTCCAGAAGTAACGTACAGGAACATCATACATACAGAACATCCCGCATATAATTCCCATTGGTCTAGAATACCCCCGCAAATACCCCGTCGGACAATCCGTTGTAACCGTCATTTGTTGTTGCACTCTATGTTGAGACAAGCTATATCGAACACCCTCCCTGGTGCTGGATCAACTAACAAATCCCGGAAAACATTGATGACCAGCAATCACGACTGGAAACTCTCATATTCCCTTCAAAAAATCTCGGTGTTTCTCGAAACTCTCTCTACCAATCGCCTTAGTGAGAATATCCGCGTGCTGTTCTTCTGCATTTAGGTACTTGACCAACAAATCCCCCTTCCCTATCAATTCGCGTAGGAAGTTATACCTCACATCGATGTGTTTTCTGTTTGACGAGCTCAGCGGGTTTATCGCCAAGTCAATCGCTCCCTTGTTGTCCTCAAACACTCCAATACTCGGCGATCCCAGGCTAGGCATCAAGAAAACCAACACCCCTCTCACGTACAGGTCTTCCTTCACCCCATCAGCCATTGCTACGTACTCGGCCTCAGTGGTGGACAGTATAACGCACTTCTGCGTCCTAGAAAACCAGGACACCAGAGTACCTTCGCAGCAATCAGCTACGCCAGAAACCGAACGCCTATCCTCGGCCTTTTGGGCGTAGTCCGCGCCTACGTATGTCTCTAGATCGTACTCCAACTGTACATCCTCCAATCTACTCTCCTTTCTGAACGTCCACCCCAAGTGGGCTGTAGCGCCCAAGCACTCGAGAATCTTCCTAGCCGCCTTCAAGTGTACTTCGTTGGGATCGTGCGAGTACCGCGCAATCGCTCGCACTGTGTTGGAGATGTCTGGTCTCGTCTGGTTCGCAATCTACACCAGACTCCCCATTATCTCGCGGAAATTCACGTCCATCGCAGGTTCCTCGGCATTCACGTACCTGATGTCCAACGATGGTGAAGCGGGAATGGGGCTGGTCTTAGTGATACCCAAATTCTCTACAACATTCCGAATAAACTGTGTCTGCGAAATCTCTAGGGTGCCTTTCTCACGATCCCTCCTGTACTTGCTACCCATGTACCACGTAACCTCGCCTAGATGTTTGGTAGGGAATACCTCGTTCAGATCAGCCACTACCGGATCCGTCACCTCCTTGGTCGCTGCGATCTTGATGTCATCTACGTGGACCACCAGCATCGCTACACACGCGTTGTTCAACCTTAGTCGAAACCCGCAAAGGTCTACCAAGCACTGCTCGAAACCAATATCTACCAAGGTTGATAACAGCAGTTTATACCACGAGGGACCACTCTGCTTCAGCCCGTAAAGAGCTTTGTTGAGCAGGACTACCTTACCCGACATCTCCCCACATCCAGGCGGGAGCCTAAAACAAATCTCGGCATCCAACTCTGCCTGTATGAAGGCCTGGTCAACGTCCAAGTGCCTCAAGTCCCAATCGAGCTTGCAAGCCATTGCGTCTATAAGTCTGTTAGACGTGGTCGATGCAGTGGGGGCAAAAGTCTCGAAGTAATCAACTCATTCTCTCTGGCTAAATCCCTTGGCTACCAATCGCGCCTTAGATCTATCAATCATGCCGTGTGAATCGCCCTTCCATTTCAAGAGCCACATTGATTCTACAACATCAACATTGCTACCCTCGGGGAGTTCGGAAATCTCAACAAACGTCCCAGCAGCTTCAAGTCCTTCAAATTCTGAACTCATCTCCTCTAGCCAAATGTCTGAATGTTTTGACGACCTCGCCGCGTACCGATCAGCCCTGCTGCCGCTTGCTGGTTGAGCGCCTTGGTCTGCGCTCTCGTACGCCCCTCCCGAACCTCGTCACTATCACCCGTTCCTTCCATGTGCGCTCCAAGCTGGCGCGCAGCAGTCGCGACTACCGTGGGGGTCGGAGCTTCATCGTCAGAAGTTTACGCATCGCTTCCATCCCGAGATGAAAAGTCGCTGCCGGACGGTTCGCTTTTGACCGTTGATGCTTCATTCGGCTCAGCGCCTTCGGCATGGAAAATTTCGCTAGCTTTGGTCATCGGAGACACATGGAGTTGGTGAGGAATTCCCCTCCCCAATAGCTGCAGTGGAGTCGTCGGGGCGGAATCAAAATCGTCCGTCCCTCCCGGGTCAGGCGCGTTTTCTAGCCCCTCCGTCCCTCCCAGCTCCGGTAACCCCGGCAGCTGCGGTGGGGTCGCTACCACATCAAGCGTCCCCTCCCAGGTCACGTCGCTCGTCACCACCTTGTTCGCCCGCGTGAACATCCGCAAATAGTCACTCGGGTGGTCGATGCCCGGCCCGAGGTAAAAACAACTTTCGGCCCGGGGAGACGTCTTCGACGGACGGTTCCAGCGGTAGTACGCTGGTCGAAGGAACGGATGCGGCGAAGTAGGTGCGGCAGTCCCATGCCACATCTCATGCAGGGACTTGTTTCCGGGGTTGGCAATGGTTGCGGTGTGGTTCAGGGCGTCACAAGACCAGTGCAGCGCTCCCGCCCACATGGAATCAGTCGGCGGCAGTTGAAAGAGAGGAAATGTAGTAGGGGCTTGAATGCTGCGGCGAGTGCCGCGTTCTGAATAATTCATAGCGCTCTCTCGACGACACCGTTCTGCTGTGGGCTGTTGGCGTTAGTGAACTCCTGCTTGATGCAAAACGTTTTACACACCCCTCCAAAGTCCCCAGCAAAGAACTCTCCCCCATTGTCAGACCTTACACTCTTAACTTTTGACGGGGCACCGTCGGCACGTAAATAAGCCAAGCACTTCCTAAACGCGTCGGCTGCATCTGATTCGTGCCTTAGAAAGTATACCCACGCGTGGCCCGTGAGGAGTCATCCTTTACCAGCATGACATAGCGCCCACCCAGCAGAGAAGGGATTCTCTTAGAGCCCCTTAAGTCAACAAAAGCTCGTTCCATATTTTCTGACGCGCGCGACTTAATGCTACTGTGTACATGGTCTTAGTTTCCCCAACAGTTCTACATCGAGTGAATTTGCAGTCTCTCTCAGAAGTAGTTCGTTTGAGGGACCGCACGCAGTGGAAAACGTTTATGTCTACAGCAGTCGCAGTAGAAGTGTTTCTACGGGGGGCAAGCACGGGAAATGCCAGGGGGACAAAGCTACCAGTATCCTCCTTGCTCTCAGGGAGCTGGGGGGTTAGAAGGGGGAACGGCACATAGCCGTTGTCTGGCTCTATCCTGTAAGCGAAGTTAGAGTAACTAGATCCATCACCCTCGAATATCAACTTCCCATCGAAAAGAGAAATGCACAAGTCGTCCTCCTCAGTCATGAATCCCACTCCCTGCTTATGTGCGGCCATCAGCGAAAACAAGTTGAACGCCAAGTCCGGCACGTAAGCCACATCTAACAGTTCAACAGTCAGATCACCGGGGAAGACCACAGTCAGCGTGCCATATCCCACAACATCGATCAGGTGGTTGTCACCGATCCTAGGCTTGTCGTCGCATAGTACGTCACTCAACAGGTCCGCTAAACGAGTCATGTGAAATACAGCACCACTGTCTGCAATCCACCTTTCTGCTAAGCTCTCTGTAGAGTCCTCACGACGTTCCTCATCACGCGAGTCATCATTACTGCAAAGCATGGCATTTGCAAGACAGCACACAGTCTCGCCGTTGTTGTTGTGTCCCTGGGCACGTCTGCCAGACGTCTTCTCTGAAGCCGGAGTGATGCGAGCCTTGCACTGGTACCACATGTGCCCGGGTCCAAACAACGTATACACCCTATAATACTCTGCTTGGGGGATGGTCTGCTTGGAGGCGGGGGAAGTATTGCTACCTACGCTACCCTGGCCGGTGTCAGCAGTCGCTGATCCACCTCTGTTCCTCGACCTACCATCGTTGCGGTTGTATCCGCGGCCACCTCCGCGACCACCTCCGCGACCCCCTCGGGCAGGTCCACTCGAAAACAGTGCCTGTTCTTTCCCTTTGTGACGGGAAGTCTCAGGTGCCTTTGTCTAACAATGCTCTCAATATGTTTTCGGCAAACGTTATCGCGGTATAACAGAGTGCTCTGCTCCATTTCGTACTCGTTCGTAAGTACTCGTACTAACTCTCGATTTACATCGCCCACCGATTTTTGTACACCAGGCGAGCCCAAAGTTCCAACAATTTTGTCTACTCGGCTGAAGAATTTCATGGGCTCTTAGCCCTTCTCCATATGTACCGCATCGAAAGCATTTGGCCATTTGACTTGCGCAGCTATCGATTTCGGCAAAAATCAGCCATGAAGCATTTTCCAAGCACCGCTAGGGGACTGGGTGGCAAATAGCCTGTCTATAAGATCAGTGTTGGACATGTTTTCCGTCAAGCATATCCATGCTATGCGCGATTTCTTTATGTGTGCAGTACTCAAACCTTGTGACAGAAAAATCTGCCAATCTCTAGCTGTGTCACCTACAGCTACCTCTGCAACAAGAGAAGGCAAACATCCGCTCATAGACGTGAAAGATTGAAAGCGCTTACTCCACATTGGAAAATCTTCTGGCAAACCGGAGAATTCGGGTATAGCCTGCTTGAGGCTGCTGTGTTCTCTTTGTCCAATTTTCACGCTTTAGTTTTCTACGAGTTCCTCTTTGCTCGCAGTCTCTAAATCATCGGGAGCCAGCGAGTTCCTCCCGATGTTGACTCCTTGTCCAAAGTTGGAGTCGCCCTCTTCTCGTCCGCCAGCTCTGGCCATCCTTGCTTCCATCATGTCTTGGAACCGCTGTTCTTGTCGGCTCATCAGCGCTTCCGTCATCTGTGTCATCCTCTCTTCTTGTTGTGTCCGTGGGACTATCCGAGATATGATATACTCTCAACAGCTCACTGCAACACACAGTGTGAAGAAGATTGTATGTATATGTCTTTATTAACTAATCCTTGAAAAAGTGGGCAGGTGCCAGGGGAAAGATGGAGTGAGCTGGTGCGCGTAGCCTCCAAGCTCATCTCTCACCGTATACTCTAGAATTACACAGCAACAAAAACAGTCCAGAAGAAATGCACATGATTTTCCCGCATGTAATTCCCGTTGGTCTAGAATACTCCCGCGAATACCCCGTCGGACAATCCGTTGTAACCGTCATTTATTGTTGCACTCTATGTTGAGCCAAGCTAAATCGAACATGTATGCCTTCGGTCCAGCATATTGGCATCCTCAAGGGTTTTGTTTCGGTGCTGCTGCGTGTTTTTCAAACACGTGGCTATTCTGAAACTGGTGGATACTTGCGTTTCCGAAGCCCTCTAACCCGCCAACAGATATAGTTGGTTTCCCCAGCGGCACGAAAACACAGCTCACTGGAAACCTCACTCTTACCTGGTACTATGTTTCTCCCCCCTGCTGAACTCCCTCAGGCTGTTCACGCCGCTGTCGTCCTCGGCGACAATGCGGCGTTGCTCGTACGACTCTTGCACGACGAAAGCATACTTCAATATCGAGGGCATCAAGACGGGCGCCTACTGCAGGAAACATGCCCAGCACGGCATGGTTGACGTTTACCACAGGCGTTGCTCACACGACTCTTGCACGAGAAGACCGTACTTCAATATCGAGGGCAGCAAGACGGGGGCGTACTGCAAACTACATGCTCAAGACGGCATGGTTGACGTTTACAACAGGCGCTGCTCACACGACTCTTGCACCAGGAGGCCGGCCTTTAATATTGAGGGCAGCACGACATCGGCGTACTGCAAACAACATGCTCAAGACGGCATGGTGAATGTCTCTAACAGACGTTGCTCGTATGTATCCTGCAGGATCAGAGCACTGTTTAATATCGAGGGCTGCAGGACGGCGATCTACTGCAAGCAACATGCTGAGGACGGGATGGTGGACGTCGTGAACAGACGTTGCGCACATGACCCCTGCATGAAAATGCCGAGCTTCAACGTCGAAGGTCGTAAGAAGAAGTTGTACTGCATGCAGCATGCGGAGGACGGCATGGTGAACGTCCGCAGAAGGCCAAAAAGGTTCTGCGCGCATGACACTTGCACAACGGTGCCGAACTTCAATTTCGAGGGCAGCAAAGCGCGGATGTACTGCAAACAACATGCTCGGAACGGCATGGTGAGCGTTTTCAGCGGGCGTTGCTCACATGCCTCCTGCACGA
>JAYJME010004228.1:0-11161 GCA_036873775.1 Costaria costata
AACGCGGAACAACCGAGAAATAACACTCCGGGTATGGTCGCAATTCGATATCGGGGACCCAGCGAGAAGGAGCTACTTCGAGCAGCACCAAAATGCCGAACGTCTCTCTTCGCGGACTTGGCAAGATCTTTCTCTCCTTCTGCGCGCCACTCTTTCTTCGGCATCGCGGACCTGAGCACTGTACCGATAAACACCACTCCGGTCACAGCCGAAATTGAGAGCTGATTGGAAATGGTTCTACACTGTAGAACATCCCGAAAACCCGCGGGACGCCTCTTAAATGCCACCGGTGTCTTCGTTCCCGAGTAGCCGTGCTGCCGTGGGGGGTGGGTGCACTGCTGTTGACCCCAAGCATTTACCACATACGGGGCTCCTGAAACGAGAAGGTGCCTAGCATGTTTGGAATGCAAGGTATTTGCCTTTACACATCAAATTTGTCGTTGTTTACATAGGCCGTGGTATTACTTATCGGATTTAGCCTACAATGTCATCAAATTTCGGTTATAGGTGTGAGGCATTGACAGAGCAGCCTCAAGAACATCTGGTTCACCCCTGCCAGGGCATGCGTCCGGGGACGAACAAAACCCAGCTGCACCGACATGTTTCAGTCTCCTTTGAACTGATTTCAGCGTTCTTCCCTGCGCGCTGGCGCCTCTCTTCACCTGCACAACGGTACCGAAAAATGCAACTCCACCTATAGCCACAACCCGACTTGAAACAAACCGGCAACAACCAACATGCGGGCTGCACCAAAACGCCACACCTTTCTCTTCTCGCGCTTGACAGCTTTCTTGTCTTCTCCTTCGGGCAAGCCTTCTTCAACAGGGCCGTCCTGAACCACGGTACCCAGAGACAACACTCCGGTTATAGCCACAATCCGATATCATCGCAAGGCCGTGTTACGGAAAGGGCTGCACCTTTGGACCCAAGCAATTTGATCACTGACGGGTCTTCTCAACCGACGAAATACATCACATAGTTGGAGTCCAATTAATTTAGCGTTTTACAACACTATTAGTTTTTTACACCGAGCCCATGGTATTGTTCATCAGGTTGCACCGTACAATGGTTTCTCGAATTCGGATTTTGTGAGGAGCCTCAGAAATGTTAGATGCCTTCTTACCTACCGGAGCCCGAACGGGAACGAACTAAAACGAGCTGCACCGAAATGTCACAATTTCTTTTCACGTCATTGACAGCGTCTCTCCGCTCGTGTACGCGCCCCTCTTCGTCCATACCGGAGAGCCGAACACTGTGCCGAGAAATACCACTCCCGCTATAGCCACCATCCGATATCAACCCGATGGGAATGGACTAAAGCTAGCGGCACCAAAATGACATACGTACCTTTCTCTTCTCGCGCTTGCCAGGTTTCCCTTCTTCTTTACGCAACTTTTCCTCCACAGGATCGGCCTGAACACGGCACCGAGAAGCAACACTCCGGTTATAGCCCAAGTCCGATATCACCCTAGAACAAGTTTGGGCCCAATCAAGTCTCGCTGACGGGGCTCTAGAAGAGAGGAGCAAGTCACCTTATTTGGATTCGATCTGCATTTTTACAAACATACCTAGCATTACTTAGATATATAGCCCATAATATTGTGTATCGGGCTTATCATACAAGGTTTCAAAACGTCTTCTGGTGATAAAACGTTTGAAGCTCCTCGAGTGCACAGCGCCAGCAACTCTAGGTGCACCCCTGCCGGAACATGCGAACTAGAACGAGCTTAACGGAGATTTCAAAACGTTCGTTTACGTCCGGACAGCGCCATTACCTCCAAGGTATCGCCCGCCCTTTTCCGCGCCGGTGACCTACACGTGGTCCCGAGAGCTAGCAATCCGGCTATAGATATCAACCAAACCAAGCTGCGCCAAAATGGTGCACCTTTCCCCCCGAGTCGATGAGCGTGTCCTTCCCTTCGGGCTTGCTCCCGTGGTGCCCCAAACCGGCGATCTCAACGTTTTACCGAGAAACATCACTCTAGTTATAGTCACAGTTCCATATTATCCCAACGGCCATGGACTACAGTAAACCGTGCCATATCTTTCGGTTCTGAAATCGATCCGGTGGCTACACCTTTGCCGGATGAGACGGCGACCCAACCGGCGGGGTGCGAGGTCCATCCGTTTGCTCCCGCATAAGCGACGATATCGCGTGTTACAGCATACCAACAACGGTACGTGTCTATATAACAGATCCCTAAACTATAGCATCAGCACTCACGTGAATACGAGCGGAACGGACCTGCTGATATAAAGACCCACAGAATATCGGATGTGGGGGGCTATATCCCGCTTGGCCGAGAAAACTCTCAATTGGCAGCGGCATAAAGGTACCGGTGTAGTGCTTAGCCTGCCCCGCTCTCTTCGCCTGTGTCTTCATGCGTTACCAGAGACACGAAGCGAATGACCCGCGTACAAAAGACAATCGGATTAGTATTGAGTCATCGTTAGGAGTGGGGGCGAAGTCGCTGTGCATTGCACCTCCAGCAAGGGCTCGCAACACCCCCAGGTCGTTGGCAAGTCCAAACTACTGACGTTTTATGTACCATTTGCCGTGACAAAAGCTAGGTAACATCCACAGAAGGAAACAACTACCCCACATTGGGAGAGGTTTAGCGTTCCACACATCTTGGAAGGTCAGGCCTAAAGCCACCTTCCAATAGGAACTTGAAATTGGGGCTCCCGTTCACTCGTGTACAGCGTCATCAGTGTATCGTGTCCCGTGGTACACGGGGGTTTATCAGAACTGAGTGTTGAGTGGTACAGGTATTGGGTTTACAGACCGTAGAACACAGTCTGCGGAACGGCCGGACGCTTGTTATTCGCCACCGGTGTCTGCTTTGTCGCGGAACCGTGCTACAGTGGGGGTTGCACATCTGAGCCCGATAATTTGAAATACTATTAAAATGTGTTTCCCAACCTTGATCGTCGTTTTCCGATCCCAATGTATTGTTTAGAGGGCTACACATATCGTGTTCACCAGATTTGGAGTCTTTGGGTGACTTGTACATCTTCTCAAGTGAATAGCCTCGGATTATTAAGGTGCACCCCTTTCGGAGCATGCGCCCCCAAGGGCGACGTATAACAACGAGCTGCACCGAAGTACTCCAACTTTTGTTTTGTATCCCCTCCCTGCGCGGTAGCGCCCCTCTTCCTCCACACCAGCAGCCTTAACACGGTACCGATACCTACAACTCCGGCTATCGCCACAATCCGATATCAACCGAACGAGTATGAACTAAAACGACTTTCACCGAGTTTCCACACCTCCCTTCCTAAGTCCTTGATGTCGTCCTTGTCTCCGTGTGTGCGCGCCGCTTCCTCCACAGGAGGGTCCTAGGCGTGTTACAAAAAAGAAATAGCACTTCGGTTATAGCTACTACAAGCCGATATCATCCCAGAGGCATGCTACGTTAGGCGGGGTGCTTTCTAGCCAGAAAATTCATGAACTACTGGAGTATTATTAAACAGAGGAGAGTCCCACTATCTTGGCATTCCTCTTTGTGTTTTACAACAGTGCTTGTTGTTTACCTAGCGCATGGTATTTCTCATCGGGTTTTATGCATATTCTGCTTCTCAAACGCAGGTTTCGGGCAATTTGTATAGGTATAGATCTCCTTTCTTGAGCAGCCTCAGAAACATCAGATGCACCCTTTCTGGAGCATGCGTCCCCAACGGGCGCGAACCAAACCGAGCTGCATCGAGACACCAAGAAATGTATATTTTCAAGTCCTGACAGCGCCTCTGCCTGTGGATTTGGCGCCCCTCTTCCTCCACAGCGTTGACTTGAACACGACACCAACAACCACCACTCCGGTTACCGCCCCAACTCGATACCAACCCAATTGGCCACGGACTAGCACGTGCCATGCTCCTCGGTATGGAATCGGTCGGGCTTGCGTGGTACGGTAGCGGGGTGCACCTCAACGGTTTTTGTAGTTCCTCGCTTGATAAGCTCTACAACCCACCCAGAACCCAAGGTCAAGAAAACATTGTACATTTTTACCCGATGAGCAATGCTTAATAGACGCGTGCTACGATAGAGGTAGCACTTTTTTCGACCACAGTAATAACAAATCTGAACGACGGAGCTATTTACCTCCAACTTGTCGAGATTCAACTATTCTTGATTTGCAGTATAAGTCGTTGTGTACCTATAGGGACCATAGGTTGGTTCATCGGTTAGCGTCACAACATTTATCAAAAGTGGGGTGTTGGATGATGCACAGAACCCCCCAAGTGGGGAACCTTAGAAAAAAAACATGGAACAACCCCCCTATCGTAGCATGTGTCTCCAACGAAACAAACTCTAGAGACAAAAAACAGGAGTTCCCCACGATTTTGGGTGGCTCCTTTAGTCGAGACGCCCCGTCGGGCTGAAATATTTTGGCCAAAAGTGCTACCCCTATCTTAGCACGCGTCTCGGTAGCTAGACACTCGCCTCATCGGACGGCGAGCCCCTCGTTCGGGTGCGGGGTCCGTCCGTTTGGTCCCCGCCAAACGATGACGTCGAAACTTACAGCATATCAACAACGGTATACCTCCATGAAATTTCCCCCTAACATATATATATAGCACGAGAACACAACGTGAAGCAAAGTGGAGCGGACCTGCTCGGAGAAAGGCTCAAAACTCGACGTAAAAGGGCTGGTACAGGCCTCCTGCCGGCCGAAGCTTCCCATTTGCAGCGGCTGAACGTTGGAGGAAGACCCCCCCCCGTGCTCCGCTGTTTCTTGCTTTACCTTCGTGCGTCACCAGGGGCACGGAACAAGCGACCAGTGCATACGGGGCATCTCGGTTTGTATTGCATCATCCTCAGGAGTGGTGGCGCAGTCGCCGTGCAACGAAAAACGCTTCATTAGTACTCGCAACGCCTACAGAACGCTGGCAAATCCACCCTACATATTGACTAGGCGCATTTTGGAACGACAAACGTCGTGCAACGTCCACAGAACATAGAGATAACCCGCACGTTTCTGACTTTTGCGGTTCTAAAAGTTACGTACCGGTTAGTAGGAAGTCTGACGGTTGCCCTCCTTCCAGTAGGAACTCGCAATGGGGGTCCCATTCCATCTGTGTACCGTGTATCGGGCGTACCTTGTTCTAGAATTCCTGGTAGTTTCTATCATTTTGCGTTGATTGGTACATGGTTTTACCTCGTAGAGCCCTCTGTGAAACATCGGTACGCCTGTTCCATCCTGACACCGGTGTCAGCGTTCTAGCGGAGAGACGGTTTGAAAAGGGTTGCACGTTTGAGCCTCAACACTACCTAGTTGCGGGGTTCGCGAAGAAGGTACCCGGTACAAGCGAATTTGGAATCCCACTCATTTTGCTGTTTACAACATTATTCGTGGTATACCGACTCCATGGGCTTGTGCTTTGGGTTGCGTGTATATATAATGTTAATCAAATTTTCGGATTTTTGGGTGGGATATAGATCGTCTCAAGTATGGAGCTTTAGCAACGTTGGGTGTACACCTATGACCCCAACGGGTACGTACTAAATAAAGCATGGCCGAAATGCCACACGTTGCTTTTAAGTCTGTGACAACGTCCCTCTTTGCGTGTTAACACCCCGCTTCCTACGAAACGTTACGCTTAACACGGGTATAGCCACACATTGATGTTGGCCCAACCCGCGCCGCACCGAAAAGCCGCACCTTCCTATTCCCGTCCTTGACAGCATCCTTAGCTTCTTCTTTGCCCCAGTCTTCCTCTTCACCCGGCACCTGAACACGGCACCGAGAAATAGTAAATCCGTTTATAGCCACAAACCGGTATGAACCCAATGAGAGCGCAGACTAAAACGAGTCGTGGGTCGGTGTGGCGACGGTCTGGCGGCTAGGCACAGACACGAGACAGCAACCCACTCGGTAGTGTGCGGGGTCCGTCCGTTTGCTGCCCGATAAGCGATGACGCCCCTCGCTACGGCATCTCAACCACGGTACGTATCGATCCAACTGCCCCCTAAACTTCAGCATGATGACTCATCTGAAGCGTGGAACGGACCTGGTTGGAGAACGACTGGTAGCTCGACGTAAAGGGCTCGGTAAAGGCTTCCTTCCAGAAGAAACTCCCTGGTTTTAGCGGCGTAAAGGCGGCGGCAGAGGACTGCTCCTCTGCCCCCCCTTGTATCTTCATGCGTTACGGAGGACACGAAACAAACGACCAGCGAATTGAAGGAAACCCGCATTTTGGGTTGTATTTCATCATACTCATCGGTGTTGGCGCAGCGGCTGTGCGTTAAACCTCAAACACTGTAGTACCCGAAACAGCCACAGCATATTGTCAAATCCAAAATACAGAGGTTCGAGGCACCTTATAGAATGACAGAAAACATCGCCACGTGCACTCGGCGAAGGAACATCCGTACATTGCGTAGTTGCTATTTCTTCCAAAAGTGCTTACAAGGTTTGGGGTTCGCTCACGTTTCAGTAAGAACTCGAAATTTGAGGGTGTCATCCACTCGTGTACCGTGGTCTAGAGTACCTGGCAGCTTGCCATTACCCATTGCTGTGCTACACTGTTGTAGTGGATTCTGCCAAACGTCGGAAAGCATTCGCCCCTGGTGGCTGCGGTCTACCGTTTAGACCCAAAATATTACTCTTGTTATTTTGCCTCCCATATTTCCGATCATATCGGCAAAAGTGATGTATGAGCGACATGCTCCTGCAGAGGTGCAGGTGTCGCCCCTGGTGGGCGGATAAGCAAATAATCGGAATGGTCGTTGCTGCTTTCTGCGGGTTGTCCGCGTGTGGCTTTGCGGTAAACGTACTAGTCAAGGAGGTTGGCGAGAGCCGCTACTATGCGGGTTCGTGAGCTTCGCTCAGAAGCAATATATGATGCTGAAACATGAGTATTTTGTGCCCTAAACGAAGAACGCGAAATAAAAGATGGGACAGAGCCGAGAAGAATGTAGGTTGTGATCGAGGGGGGTGCAATAACCCTCCACTAAGCTCCGCTCTGCGGCAGATGCTCTCTACTACGGCCCATTGCATTGACTGACCGTACTATCATGTCTAATCGTCTAGCAACGTTCCGGTCCCAGTAACCACGCCGCACATTGGCCGCCAGACTACAATGCTCATATGCCACATGTACTTCTGGTAGTACGTATACTACACAGATAGGGTGCGTAATGCGCCTATCTGATATAGACGACATTGTTCCCGATAAACGATTCGGTTGACTACTGACTACTGCTGTTGTAGCAAAATACCTGCATCAATCACGACCCCCCGATGGAGGTGACAAAATAAAATATTCTGTTAGCGATAGAAACAAGTTACTCAACCGAGTTTGTCTAACGGGACATAGTGGTGTGCGATATTTATGGCAGTTTACTACGTTCTTCTGATCTTGCATGCGCTGACCCGCAACAACATCGACCATCCCTGCTGCGCTTGCGACGGCTGAACAATCCTTCTCCCTCTCATGCAATCACTGCAATACGTTACCGGGCAACGTAAACGCACAATGCTGCTGTTACTGGTTTGAACCATGGACGAGCATGCAAACTGCATACCACTTATCTGTCACAAACACACCTTAGAACCCGCTCGGGTCTCACAACACTGACACCAAACAGACAACTTAGTACACTATTACTCTCTACGCTGAATACTACGACGCCGTGATTGGCCGTAGGTTTTAAGTCTGAAAATATACAAGCCGGCCAACATTGGTAACTATCTGTCTCAGCTTCTGAAACGGATGATGTAATTCCGTGGTATTAATAGAGCACTGCCCAAAGGTTGCGTGGAAAGTTGAAGACGGATTTGTATTAGAGAGGAGCAACACCTATTACTGCCAGAAATCGCAACTGCATCTCAAGATAAACAATATTCAAGGGCCAGCTCGTTGATCAAGGGGATATAACTACTAGCAGGTCACCACGTTTCTGCCGACCACGTACTAACAGGACTTGCGTCACTGCGACAAAACGACTGTTGCCATTGAGCTGGTGCGAGCACAGACGACGAAGACCTCATCCTCCCGATGATCCAGATGAGAATAGTGAACCGACCCCAGAAACAGTGTTCCAGTAGCCCCGACATATGATGATGTTCGGTGACCCTCAACAGCGATGTCTCCAAACGACGATGCTATCTAGAGTCCCCGCAAACGATGTTCCAGTAGCCCTCAATCGGTGATGATGCGGTAATTCCAGGGGAGTTTCTCCCCTTGTGACTCCAAAAACAGCTTCTGCTGTGGACCGATCCTGAACGACACTTCGACGACCCCGCGTTGTTCATGATGCCGCAACTACGGAAACTCCGGCAGCCCCATCGAACAGCAGTGCTTATGTGTGCAGCGATCCCCGAAGCGTCTTCCCAGCGACCTCGCGTTGAGGCGCCCCGCAGGCCTATGACACCCCGGAGGTTCTTGAAAGGTATAGTACTGCTGTGGCCCCATCCCGAACGACATTTCTCCAACGATCCCAACGATAATTCGGCCGCAATTCCAAAGACTGCGGACGGGCAATCCCACAATGAACGACTGCGGATAAAGGGAAGCTCCAGCGGGCCATGATGTTGATGATGTTGCTCTAGCGGTCTCAATCAACATTCCTTGGCAATTAAGTTCATGCGCTCTCTTAGACTTAAAGACGCCGTCGAAACCGTCGTCGAACTTGATCGCCGGCTTATCGTCGTTAGTCGACCGGCTTCTTGTTATTCCTGGCTGGCACGGCGAAGCCGCTCTCTCTGTAGGATCCCATCCTCCGGCATTTTCCATATCCTCGGTTGGCCTACTGTAGCAGACTGGCCTGCCACCACGCCAAATGGCCTTACGAGGTTGATGATGTTGCCAGTGACGATCTAGTCTGGCATAATCTTCACAGTCCTGGTATATACTCGAAAGTCAAACGTTACGGCTTGTACAACAGTGCAGCCCGTCGACCAATTAGTCGTGGTCGTACGACGAGCCTGAGAAGCTCCCAGCAGGTCCGTGTATACACACGAGTAAGTATTATAGCACACCGGCAGCAGCATCAGGTGACCATGACCTTGGCAGTTCTGCGGAGAAATATATGTGGTTATTCGTGCGAAACGCCGAACACGTCGATAGCTCTAACCTACCAGATATATTGGGTGTTCGCGTGTGGGATTATGGTAGACGCACTGTACGCAAAAGCCTTGGCCCGGGCCGTTGTTAGGCTGGCTCGTGAGTGTCGCTCATCTAAAAACATATAAGGCTCAAACATGGTGCTCTCGGGCCCAACATGAAGAACACAAAAAAAGAGATGAGACAGACATGATAATCATGTTCGTTGTGATCGAGTTTGGGTGCAATCAATCATCCTCCACCAAGGTCGACTCTACGGCTCGATGAACCCTAACACGAGTCATCGTAGTGACCGACCCACAGCGACGTTCCTCGATGCTTGCTCATAGAAGCTCAGCAACGCTATCCTTGCTAATCGACTCGACTACCGACCAAGACTCTTTTGTTGTAACGTTCTTGTTCGAAGAATTCTGCCACAGAGTTGGTGCCAGGCTATACTTCTGTACTGTACTCTTATACAAATTCTATGCCTCATAGTACGTGTCATGTCATAGTTAAAAACATATTACTGTCGTTCACGCTTCAAGAGTACACCAGTGGACACATCTAAAACTAAAAAAATGGCAATATTGGACATTTAGAGCCGAATTACAGTAAGTGCATACTGAGGTTTATACCGCTGCGAGAAAATAATGAAAACAACGAAAAATCAGCAAGAACCGAGCCACATCATAACAAAACAAAACAAAACACTCAAAAACTAACGAAAATTTAATCCAGCTCTTGCATACCACCAGCACACGTTTACCAGCTACAGTACATCACCTGAACGATGCTGTCAATTTTGACGTTTTGGGTCTGTATTGTCTAGCTCTTGCATACCAGGAGCAGGTTTATCATGGTGACATCGTAGTATATGATGTGCTTTATCTAGGTCATTTGTGCGGGGTAGAATCTGTACGACTTAGCCCTTACACGCGTGTTTGCCGGGGTGGGAGCCGTGTCATCTGCATTATCTATAACACGTTTCCCGTCTGGGGTCTGGGTGGCCTACCGCAGCTCTTGCCCACAACACGTTCAGAACGGCAGATTTAGCTACATTAGATTATTCTAAACCATGACCTGTCCGGTATGTGAATTTCACTCATCGGACAGATCAGATTCCCATTAATGATGCGTGTTGTTGAGGGCAGGCAGGCCCCTGGTCTGTATTCGTCTACATGCCCTAGATCGTGTTGCCGAGTGTGGAGACGTGCGATCTGCAGGATCAGGCTCATGTTTGCTGGGTTTTATCTGTGTGTCACAGATAATGCACAACATTCCATAGCGACCGATATAGGAGCTACAGTGGACTATCTAGCTCGTGATCTATCAGATGTGTGGACTATTTGCTATTCACATGCTAAAAGCCACGACCACGCATTTCTTGCACCTTCCAGCAGATAAGCGTTGTCATCGATGGGGGCATATATAGCAACCCAAAGGGGCGCACAACAAGCGATACTGGGCGAGCTTGGGACGGTGTAGCTAAACCATGTCGATTCTACTGTACAACCCACACGACTACACGCCAGAACAATATGTTTTCGGATGCCATAAACATTCTAGTTCCCATCCTGAGGTAGCACGAAGAACATGAGCTGTAGATCGCCGGTCCAAAGACGGCGGAAATGCATATTCTGTGCTCGTGTCAACCAAAGACCCCTGGCCAATCGCATCACTTCAAGAAAATAACTGTTTAACACGGTGGCCTCTTCCGCACCTGCTTGCCCAACAACGCAGCCGCCAGGCAGACCTCCGTGAGCTTCTGGAACTGTGTGTCTCCAACTCTTGACACCCTTTCCAACAAAGAGGAACCCAGGGCAGACTTGGCCACGAGAAATTCGTGTACCTTTGAGCACGTTTGGTACACGTTCCGTGAAAACAGAGAGACACACAGCAAACAAGGCTGAAGATGCATTCACCTCTATATCACTTCCGCAACCACGCAGTATGCGCACGAGTACAAAGCTCATTTGTACACATCCTGTTAATTGTGAGGTACCTGGTGGGCATCATCCCCCCACCAGTCGTGTAGCACTTTGAAGGACGTACAGATTACCGTTCCGGTGGCTTGGGGGCGGGGGGGGGGGGGGGGTTCGCACCTGCGCGC
>JAYJME010004229.1:0-11160 GCA_036873775.1 Costaria costata
GGACGCCTGCTCTGACCCCCCCTCCCCCCCGTCCCTGCCTTGCCCTACCCTGCCCTGCTCTAACCCCTCCTGGCTCTGCGAAAGGTGCACGAGGAAGCCCGCCATGCGTTCGATGGCCTAGAAAACGGAGGCGTTTTTCGGGCCGATGTCACGCAGCCGTTCGGGCTCGGGACTAAGTGCGCGGTGACGTACGTGACGAGGACCCTCGCCGGAGAGCCTGGGACAACGTACAAGTACCTCGGCTTGCGGTGAGAATAATAGTGAAGGTGGCTGGACGTTTCGACCCTTTTTTTATTGCGCTTTTGGGTTCTATGCATACAGACCGAAAACACACAAAAAAAACGACGGGTGCGATGTTATCAATGATCAAGCGTCTACATGGATAGAGCGTGTCGCAGGAAGACCCTGCACCATGCTGCGCGCGTGTGTCGTACAGGCCCTTAGGTTGCACTTCAGGCACTTCACGCACACACCCTACCCCGCCAGGCCGGATTGCTTCGTGCGGCTGATGCTGTCGTATTCGTCCTTTGGTTTGGACACTGTTCTTCTCTGAAAGTCCCCAAATAGTCAACAATAATGCTGCTGCAGCAACCACAGCAGCAACAAACACCCAAGTTGAAGTGCAAGTGCGGAGTAGTGGTTTGTCCTCAAAATTTGGTTGCAAACTTGGTTGTAATTCTAGAAGGATTAACGGCCTACCGCATAGTTTTTTCCATCCAATTCTGAAGTGGAGTAGTGAGTCCCCTGAAACATGGGTGCAGAACTAAATATGTCAATAGTGAAAGACGGGTTGCTTGTACTTTTTTTTAACAACTTTTGTTGTCGTGTTTTTGTTTTCCAAAATGATGCTTCCTATTTCTATCTATCGAAACATGCAGGATGTTCAGCCACCCGTGGACTGACCAAGCCATAGAGGCGGGAGAAAAGCAGGGGACAGAGCCAGGTGTCGCCTCCGCCATGCGGCACGTGCGCCTCCTGAATACCCGCCTCGTTGAGCGGTCGCGACTGTTGCTGCAGAAGGCCAAGGGGGGCATTAGTGCAGGGGGGGGAGGGGAGGGGGCGGCGGAAGGGGACCACGGTAGCTGCGACTTTAACGTTGCGCTGATCAACCGTATGGAGCCGGTAGAAGACCGGCCCGATCTCAAGCTAGAGCCGACTTTCGGACAAGACAGGTGGGCCTGGGGTGGGACGGGAATTGTTGTCGTTGTTGTTGTTTGCTGGTGTTGTTGGTGGTGGTTTTGATGTCGTTGCAATTGTGTTTGTTGGTGCTGTTGGCATTTCGTCGTCGGTGCAAGTGTTTTTTGTGCCGGTGTTGTTGACGTTGATGTTGGTGTTTTGTTTGTCATGTACCTGTTATTGTTGCTGTTTTACTGCTGTTCTTGGCGCGTCGACCGGGTTTTGCCTCGCGTATTTCGCTCGTAATATGCCGCGAGAAAATGCATATAAACACCTCCACTACGTAGGCTGGCTGTCTTTGAGTGTCAAACGTTTTAGGGGCGTCGCGTACGACAAACTGAAGTGCAGGCAGTTGTATAGAGCGCCGTAACCCTCACCCAAGCCCCTGACTCTGGGCCAGCTCGACCCCTAGAGCGTATTCCACACCTTGCGCTCAACCCTGATACTCCTCCAGCCACCAACACCTGTCGGCGTGACTCTGGACAATGCCATCTCAATTCCAGCGATGGGAGGACGCCTATCTAATACTTACATTGAATGATCGGCGGCAGCGTAAAATAGTACTGTAAACGAATACTCTTCTAAGCCCTGCGGCACCGATAATCTCTACAAAGAAACAACATGTGAGCCATTTTCCTCAACCTCAGTTCATTCGGGCATGTATTACTTCGGCGTGCGTGACCAACTAACTCGCTTGCCTCTCTTTTTTGTTTTGGTATTTCAAATCAATCCCTGTACTTTTGGCCTTTCAGTCTGCACCATTGTCCTTTTTTCGTTTCAGTAATGTATTCAGTTCCGACCCTGGTCCTTTTACTATACCGTTCCCCACTCCTAGCTTTTTGCCAGTTCAATCCCGACCTCTACCCCTTTGTTATCTCAACCCCTGCCCTTATCCTTTAGTTTTATCAGTTTCCACCTGTGCATTCCGGACCGACCCCATCGTAACCCTACCTGCCCCACCATCCCCCCGCACAATACAAGGTGTTCGGTCTCCTGGCACGCTGACTCCTGCCTGGAGCACTACTCGACCATTGCGGTCTACCACGCAACCGACCCGGAGACCAGTCCCGCTGATTGGAGGATCGCGTTAAGGGTGGAGCCAGACGCGGAGGGCCCTGCAGCCGGGAAGCTGAAGCTAGCAGGGCGCAAGGAGGTGACGGTTTAGCGAACACGGGCCGCCAGGCGGGCAATGGGGCTTGCCGCCTCGCCGCGCCGTGCCGATCAGCACTGCGAACTGGACCTGGGTCTGCGTTTCTGCCCCTTTTTCTCTATTATTATATATACCTGTCTCTGCTTATAATAGATGTCCCTGCCTCTGTCGCTGCCTGTGCCTACGCCTTTGTCTTCATGCAAAACCTTGTACGTATCAGGTAAAAAACACACGTGTTTGCAGTGTTCTGCTTTTTGCTTGGTGGTTAACGTACGGGATTAGAGCGTTCATGCTCCGAAACATGGTGCGTAAAATCCAGAGCCAAGCGGCCCAACGCTTCATTTCCATGCCTCGCCCAAAGCCTCTCAACAGTGTCAATCATGCCCGTGGTTGGCCTGCCAGGGCATTGATCAAATACCTGGTACAGCAGTACGGACAGCGTAACCCAAGAATATAGCTGTTCTGTGAGCCCCTTCCATTTGTTTTCCACCTTCACCACACCAAAATTCCCCCTCCCAGTCTCCCCGCTACCTCTCCCCCTCTCCCCGCCTCGCCTCCCCGTCCCCTGTCCTTCTTGATGTTTGCAATACTGCTCGGTGGCAGCAGGTCAACAGCGACCGGGCTCCCGCCATCGCCGTCGCCCTTCCCTCCCGTTCCGCGTATTTCCTCCTGGACGAATTCAACCATCACCACCAGCACGCGGTCTTGGCCGGCCGATCTCACCGGTGAGTTTTCCTGTTGCTATGGTACACGCAACACCGATACGTCCTCCTTCATGTAAAGGTATTCTCGTGGGAGTGGGATGTTAATGCTGGTTTCACACCCTTCTTGAGAATCGTTCTTCCTTATCTGTTGGGTGCCTCGGGGTCGAGTCACAGAGGTGAAAATATGTGGGCTCACAAATACCACATCTAAGTCCACCTAATCCGTTTTCCGTGACGCCTGTCAGAAGCGTGCAGTATTGGAGAATACGATGAAGCAACGTATACGTATAAATATGGCACCCCATAACATTAGCCCACGCTGAATAACCGTAGATGCTTTCCTACCAGGGTGCAATGTTCCCCTAACCTCAACCGCGCCTGCTCTTATCAAATATGTCTCCTTGTGTACCTCTTTGTATGCAATCAGTTTCTGATGCTGCTCCACAAACTCCAGGTTTCCGTCGTTCGACCTTCCACATTCATAAATCGAACGGTGCGCCTGGGTGCTCACTGGACGATGCCTGCGGCATCTCGTATTCACAAACTTGACCATTTTCACTGCTGCAAAAACATTCCAACTTCTGGTCCCCAAGTAGTGCGTCCACGAAAGGTGGATGGTGGGCTGTACGGGGCTTCATATGTTGGCAATCTTTGTCGAACGGTCCATCTGCGTGCTCACCCATCTAGAAGGCGACTTACGCCATATCATCATCCATCTCATCCGTAACCGTTGCTTTCTGCGACTGCGCGCCTGGACCGTTCCTGTCAGGTGGTCGAGCACTCACAGGGTGGCGAAGAAGGAAGGGCACAGCTTCGACTACATCTCTGGGAGGCAAGAAACCTATAAAAATAATTGTATTTCCCCCCACACCTACAGTACGCAACTAAGGCAGCGCTTGTCCGGGTTTCGAGCGAGGGGGGCGGGGTGTAAACGCGCCCGCCCAACACAATGGGGGTGGGGAGTTAGACGCGCCCGGCCAACACTATACCTCGAAGTATACAATCATGTTGGTTGCAGGCTGAGACAGGCGCCACCGCGCCCACACAGTAAACAGTTGCCTCGGTTTTGCGTTGTAATCCCCTCCTCTCCCCTCCCACTCGCGCTATCATCGGTACGCTCGGGGCAGCGCAATAATGTCCTCGAAAACCGTTCGGTTCGCCGAGGAGAGTGCTAACGGGGCTCCTACGGCAGCAAGAGCGCTTGCACGGTTGCGACCGCGAAATTGTGGCTGCCAAAGCGCAAGGGCTCTGTCTTCCGCCCAGCGTTTTCGGCCGACCGACATACACTGTCTGCCGCAGCTTTGCTGGTGATGAATCTGGCTGCTCGATCAAGGCTCGTGCATCCTTGCCCCGTCGCCGCTGCCGGTCGGAAGTTTCGAGCTGCCGCGGCGAATGGTGAACAGTTATTGTTACCATCAAAGCGTATCAGATCACATCGCATCGGCATCGCATATTATTTCATCCCATCCCATCACGTCATATCACCTTATCCGCCCTTCGCTCATCAACGCGCCCACTGGCAATCCGTACGCCGCGTTGCCGTGGAAGCCGGTTAATCTGATGCTTTTGCGGGTGGCGGCTTTGCGAGGAGGGGGTACTGCTGCGACTACTGGTGTGGGGGTGTGAGCAAACTGAACCGGAACCAAGTCAACCACAGTAAAACGGAAGGAAACCAAATTCATCAAAATGAAACGAGAAAATGAAAGGTAAAAACGAAACTAAAGGAACGTAATTACCGTGGTCTATATGACAGGTGTCAGACTGTGCTCAAGGAGGGCCACAGGCGAACGCTCAAGCAGTGGAAGGCGGAACAGCTTACGCTGAGCGAGCTTGAGTTTGAATGGATTCGGCAGGTGAGAGGGGATGGAAGGGGGGGCGGGGGGGGCGTGGCAGCCAGGTGCTACGGTTGCAAGATGTTCTGCTGCGTTCCAGTTGATAGTCGACGAGTAAACAACGTATCTCACGGTGTATCAATCAGCCAGAAGAACGAACTGTTGTTGTTTTGTCGCCTTAATGTTTCGAACTAAGTGAAAAACAACTGCAATGATAACTCCACCAACAAGCAACAACTATTAATAGACAAGAACAACAAAAGCAACAACCACGGAACGAGGCGAGATGGGGAGCTTTTCTACGCCCCCCCCCACCACAATTGCGAAGCGCCCCGGCTTGCTGATTACTCATCGCATATATTGTCGCAGTTCTATGCACAGGGGCGCACTCACTACGACCTACATCGGTGGTGGCATGGACCGATGCGACAGCTGCTGGCCTACTGGTTGCTCTTGGAACGGCGTACGGAGGTGGTCGTCAGGACGCTGGAGGGGGCAGCGGAATCGGCAGGTACTTGTTGTGGTGGTTGTTGGTGTTATTGATGACGATGACAATGTTGGTTACGTCTTTGGTGGCGTCGTTAGATTATTATAAGCTGTTCATAGTGAAGCTGTCGTTCTTGTGTTTGTGATGCCGCCGCCATCGTTTGACGCCTCGCTCCATGTGGAGTGCGCAGGAACGAGAAAGCCCTGAGCAGAAGCGACCTCGTTAGACCAGCCGTGATGCGTGTTCGGGTGGACCGGTATCAACTGCTTGCACTGCCACTGCCACGAACCATTCCGTTCTTGAACAGCCCAAAGTTGGGTGGACGCCTAGGCAAGCACTTGTTGTCCTGCATCCCATACACCGCACGAATCGAAGCTCCGCCTTTAGATGCACCCCCAGGGGATCATCCCTCACCACGCCTGTCTAGGCGCCACCATCGTT
Organism: Costaria costata; assembly: GCA_036873775.1. Taxonomy (NCBI): domain Eukaryota; class Phaeophyceae; order Laminariales; family Agaraceae; genus Costaria; species Costaria costata. Next base: position 5,791 of record JAYJME010004229.1, read on the forward strand.
TCTTTTGTTTCTTCGCTTTGGTTCCCACCGAACAAGTCGCCAACTGCACATGCGCGGGTCCGCCTCGGATTTGAGTGGGGTCTAGACCTCCCAACAAATGACAGGGGGTCCCGCAAAATGCACTCCAACAAAAGCGACGATCATTGAAATATCGTTTCTTCGCAGGCCCACCGGGTTCAGAGGACGAGGGTGAGAAGAGGGAGGGCGGTAATGTCGGCGTTGGCAACGAGGCGACCACAGTCGCCAGCCCGGACCCCAAGGCGGCCAGGCGCGACGAGAAGGCCCGGAAGAAGCGAGCCAAGCAGAGGCAGGCGGTCGAGTCCCTGGGCGGTCGAGCGGCTTTCGAGGCGATTGCGGAGGCGTTGCGGGACCGTTCCGAGAAACGTAGGATGTGGCAAGAGCGAGAGTTTGACGCGGTGAGTGTGGGGTGTAAAATTGGCATGTTGGGGGGGGGGGGGGCGGCACCCTTCCGAAGCAGAATATGGTGATGTCTCGGTGTGGATAGTGGTTGTGGTGGTGGTGGTAGTGACGGTGACGTGGCGTTGGTGACGGATTGCTGGTTGGTTAGAAATAAATAAGTGACGCCGTACATCTTGCCTGCAAGGCTGCACCCCGTCTGCCCCCTCGTGGCTGCGAGTTCCTTGAACTCGTTGCGGCGCGGAGGTGGCGGGGTGGGAGGGCGCCCGACCGAGGTGTCCAAATGTTATGCATAGGTGGGTTGTCTGTGCTTCAGTTGGCTGCGACTTGGAGGGATGAGGTGGGCACACCCGACGTCGGTCTCGAGCACTTTGTTGCTACTGTAGTAGCTTTGCGGCATTGCGAAGGTTAGTTTCTAGTTAAGTAGTTGTACGCTAGTTTTCAGGTAGCCGTATTTTTGGCGGCGAGGAGGAGAAAGAGTACGAGATGGTGACTCGCTTGCCTTTTTTTTCTCGTTGTTTTGCCGTGCTATCTCAGCGCTCGGTTCCCTATGCTGTTAATGGTGAACTATTTACTTGCTTTATACGAAGTGGGGCAGGGGGGGAGGTTCCTTTTGCATGTGTCATGCCATGGTTAGCACCGCAGAGGTTGGGCCCACAAAGCCGCAATGGCTGTAGATCGCCCTTTCGCCGTTCACCATGCGTTGATGGATATATCGGTTATACAGAAAACGACCCAAGCGGCGGCAACGAGACCGACTACCGTGCGGATAACCTTCCGTTCAAAGCGATGTTCGATTACAAAGAATAGACCACGGAACCACTCAGTCAGCGCTGACTTAGTGGTCTATTCTTTGTAAACTAACAAAATAAGTACCTTTGGGCTCAATTCGCCCTCCCACCGATAACCTCCTGGCCACACTCCCTGTAATTGGTCATGCAGTCTGCCGAGGGCGTCATGTGAGTAAACGGCCCTCTATCACATATCCAGGCCTCGTCTCCTACCTGCCATGCTAACCCCCCTTCCCCCATTCCGCTTCCAGCATCGTCTTACTTGCCTGTCTCTTTGGCCTTGAAAGCTGAAGCCTGGACCGTATCATCATTCCCCGCTCCAACCTCGCTCGTCACTGCTGTAAATAACCAGGGAGGGTGTTCTTTTGGATCGTTCCAGCAATGACGGTTTCATGTTTTAGGGGATTGCCAAGACATTCGCAGGCGTTATGATGAATTCCTGAATAAAGAATTTGGGTGCTATGGCTCGCTCTGATGTGCCTCCGATGCGATCTGCTGTGAGCTCTGCTGTGAGCTCTCTCTTGCTGTGTCCTCTAATACGACGATTATAAAGAAACTCATCCGACCGCAGGGCGGTCAGGCATCCGGTTTTGGGACTTCTGAACAAGCGACGGGTCAGGCCACGCGCATTTGGCGCGTGGTACGTCTAGCCGGCTTCGCGCGTGTAACAAGAACGAGACGTGGTCAACCGCACGGTAGTGCACGGCGAAATAACAACTACGGCCATGGTACACTCTACCATACCCCCATCTTTAGCGCCAGCAATACCTTAGCTTCGAAGTCGTCCAGATCAAAGCCTCTTTTTCCATAACACCCATCCGTCGTCGTGTGGATTGTCCCGAGCTTATTTGGCACCCCCCCCTTCCCTCCTGTATGTGCCAGGTGTACGACCGACTGCCGGATGGCGCACGACCGATGCCGTGCCCTCTCTTCTCTGAATCTGCAGACACTTTATCTCCGCTCCCTAGTACCCCCGATGCACTTGGCTCGCTCGCCTGCGCCGTACTAGAGTGGGGCAAAACATTCTCTGGAGAGGACGGAATAAGAGGGGGCGGAATTGCTTCGCTGGCCGCGGCTGCGACTGCTGCTGCTGCGGTGGCAGGAGTAGGGAAGCAAGAGGCAACCGCGGAGGCTGAAGCGGTAGGCGGGCCAATGGTGGGCAACTTAGTCGCGCGCGAGGGATTAGATAAGGTGGCGGAGGTCAAAGCGGTTGCGTCCGCTGTGGCTGGCGTGACGGCGCCTGTTGCCGACAAGGACAGCGGCCAGCCCGATGACCCTGGTTGCGAACCGTTCGCCAACGGCGGAGTCACAGGTGAGAAGAGGGGCACTGATGTGGGCACGGATGACCGCGAAGAGCGGGCCGAACAGAGGCCGGGAAACTGTGTGACGGCTCAGGATAATAGCCAAAACAGCGATTGCGCTGACATTCGCAGCAACGCGCACCACGCCGCAAAAAGTGGTGACGTCGCGCCTGTTGCGGCCGGCGGCTACGACAAAGTCGCTTCGGCGGTGGCGGAGACTCCTTGGGAAAGTGGACGGTTCGCTCTGGAAATGCAAGCCCCGTGGGCGAGGCGCCTTCTGGACGGGGACAAAACGGTGGAGACTCGGTCTTACTCGCTACCCGCGGGGCTAATAGGCCGATCGATCGAAATTATGGAGTCGAAACCCGGGGAGGACGGGGTGTCTTCTCTCGGAGATACGGTGGAGGCGTTATGCGTTGGGTTATCTGTTGTTGGGCGCGTGACGTTTAGGAGCTCGGAGGCGTACAGTAGCCGAAACGCCTGGGTGGCGGACGAGCCCCGGCACCTTGTCTCGCCCGCCTCGGAGGGGTACGGGTGGAAGGGCCCCAAGAGCGTGTTCGCATGGACGGTGGGCGAAGTTACGGTGTACCCTAAGCCCAGGGCCGTACGCCGCATGAAGCGCGTGTTGCGGTCGCTTTTTGAAGTCGACCAGCACCGTGGGGGAAACAACGGTGGCGTCGCTGGCCCTGGCGGCGGCGTGGTCGATGTGGATGTGGGTGCCGACGACGTTCGTGGTGACGGTGCCCCGCTGGGCGGTAGCAATAAGAAAAAGAAGGCGAAGAAGAAACGAAAGAAAAGGGGCGGTGGTGGGTCTTCTCTTGCCGATGCCGTTGCCGGCGATGGCCTCCCGCCGGTTGGGGATCGTACGGCAGAGGCGAAGGCGGCGACGGAGGCGGATGCGCCGGCTGCCAGAGCGGTTGTTGTTGAAGAAGAAACGCCAGCGATAGCCAGCTCTACCACGGAAAACGAGAAAAAACGCCACCGGGATGCAGATGTTCCCGCGGGCGAAGTCCCGGCCAACAAGAAGGCGGAGGAGATGAGCGGGAGCGTGGTGGAGCACGATGGCGGGGGTGGTGGCAGGTGGAGGGCAGGAGGAAGGAAGAGAAAGAAGAAACCTCGTACCGAAGCGGCGGGAGAGGGAGACCGGGGTCTGGTTGCTAAGGAGGACGGCCGATGCGACGGCGAGGATCGGAAAGATGACCCTGTTGGTGACAACGGTACTACTACCACCGCACAAAAGCGAAGTAAAAGTGGCGGTAGAATGGGCGCGGCGAAGAAGCAAGGGGGGGAGGGCGGAACTCGGGTTTCGAACCCGGTCAAACGGAAGCGTTTTTGAGGGGGGCGGAGGGCACGAGGCTTAAAACATGGTACATGCCGGCTGCTCTATGCAGCAGTATGTGCGACGTGAATGGCGAGCGTTATCCCAACCGGCAGTTTGTTGTGCTTGCCATGTTGCTTTTCGGGGCCAGCGTGATATTTATGTCATGTGACAGCAGTTCCGACTGAATCATCGACAGGTTGCAGGTGCCCCAGTGACCCTCGAACGCCCGCCGCAAACGTTTGGCGGCCAAGCTTCGCATGCCTATCAGTTCGTGGCAATGTCAGTACACCTCCTGTAGGCGGTGTGGTAAAACTTCTTGACGGAAGCTGATACACAATATTTAACGGATGTGCGTCGCAGAAGGCTGTTCAATCGGACGAATAGGTTGTATATTGATGGCATCAACCATGGAGTGCGCCCTGTGTTCACGGATGCACCTAACTTGTCAACTCCACCACAAGAGCAAGATACAATGATACACAGGTCAGCCCCCTACGGATCTATTCTGGATATGCGCCCAAAAGATATGTCATCGATCCCACTCTGTATATAGTGAGGGAAGGCCATATTTTAATCTGGTTTTTTATGAAAACCTTAAGGTTGTTGCCATGTTCGAGAGACAAGTGAGTGCATCTGTTCACAATGATGACTCGGATGTCGCCACGGCCATGCCAACAAGCGAATTATGAGAAGGTGTATTAACTACCTGCCATGGTATGGATTATTTTCGTACGTGTCGTTGGATATGGAGCGTTCGTCTTTGGTGTTTATGTTGGCCCCAGGGTGACCCCCATAACCTGCCCTTCAACTGGTCCCGTGGAGAAAGGATATCTGACATGAACGAAAATCACGAAAATATGCAAACGTTGAGAAGGTTGCAGCAGATCTCGGTTTTGCAAACTGGTTGCAATGTTTTGGTCATATTATTGTGGCAATACGCTGACAGCAATAGTGCTCAGGGCAAGGAACGTAGTGCCATGGTCAAGTAAATCAGACGCTGCACGGATGTTGCGGCGATTCACACAATAACAGAACAACGTGCCCCACAAGACTCGCAGGTCGTCGACTTTGAGCGCTTCCGACATTATCAGCCTCACGTTGTGGCATTTTGTACCTTGAAAAAGGTGTCCAGAGGTTGGGGTGGAATGACGTACCTTGCGGTACGGGGGGGGTCCGTCCACGCATTTACGGCAATGGTAAATTAACGACACAGGCATATGCAAACCAAACGAAAAAGCAACGACATGGGAAAATGGATTCGCGTTTGGGCCTGCGACATACCAGTACGTATCCGGAGGCGTGCTACGATAGAGGTGCACCGGTTTCTTTCTGAGGCTCCTCACATTAGGAGCTCTGTACTTCAGCCTCATACTGTTTTTGAGTCAACCAAAAATGCAACCCGATAAAACAAACCATGACCTAGGTATACAAAACAATAATGTTGCAAAATAAAAATGACACCCCGACGACTCTGGGTTAAGGAGCTCCGTCATTCAGAAACAACCCCCCCCCCCAAAAGTGCTACCTCTATCGTAGCACA
>JAYJME010004230.1:0-11159 GCA_036873775.1 Costaria costata
TCGTTTGTATTTTTTGGCGAAACGCCTGCTCGCGCGTACTTGGCAACATATTCCTTAGGGTTCCTGCGTGGCCTTAATATCACCGTACTAAGAGGTACGAGACTCACCGACTTTCCAACCATCAAGCGGTCTACTCCGTATATCAGCGACACATAGGGGCCAGTGCAGGTTGCAGCGATCGCGGTTCCGTTAATTGCCTGTACGATGATCTTGGCTACCTTCCATGCCGACCTGCTGGACTTACGAGTTACTAGCACAGGCGTACTAGTCCAATTAAGGTGGCGTCCACAGTGCGGACTGGTGTCACTCATGATCCTGAAGTGACCCGCCTTGAGCGTGCCTTACCAGATAATGCATCAACCATGGCACAAACCCAAGACTGTAAGTAATCATCCCTGGCCGTGCACTATGTGTGCTTCGTTTGTCGCTCGGGCTTTATCGTAGATCTCACATACGAGTAATCGTAGGTAAACTCTCCGTGTTCTTCTCCCACGAGCGTGATCAGCTTAAGCTGTGGGTTCTGAATTTGCTATTTCAGCTGATGCTGCTTTTACTGTTCATCCAAACTCCATTGCTGTGGGGGATAATAGGCCATCTCCGCGCTGGTGGGAATACCGCTGAAGTCCGTGCAATGATACCGGGGTGGCAGTAATCCAGCGTCGAAGAAGACATGCAGAGGCGGGTTGAGAGTGTTGGTCATATACCTTAGTCTCCTAGACCACTCAGTCAGCGCTGACTATGCTGTATGACCAACAAAATATATGCTTTCGGGTTCGTATAATGTCGTCGACATCTAAACAGGGATCTTCGGGGCTCCCCTAGTTAAACGCTGCTCGTATCTAGGAACACACCATCATAACCATTCATAGTACTATCTAAGACGGATCGGCTCGAAAATAACAAATATCATTAAGTCGATGAGATTCGAACTAATGGACCACTCTCGGTGGTTATATAGGATCGTCCCGTAAACCACTAAGTCAGCGCAGACTGAGTAGTCTAGAAGACTATGCTATACGACCAACAGGGAGCGCAGGCGAGGCTAACCACCACTGAGCACTGCCAGTGGGCGTGTCCCGTTCGCTCGCATATTGTGCATCGGAGCTGACCCGCTCCATCAGAAGCTGTTCCCCTACTACTGCTCATTAGCAACAAAACATGTAAAACTAAGCAATCACCCTCGAGTAGAGACAAGCTCTCCTGGAGCCCCAACCAAAACGTTGTTCATGCGTTCCCCAACCACAAGTCTTGTCCAAGTACTTGGACAGGTATCTGCTAGCGTGATGGATCGCCTCGTAATGTGTAGGGTCGTGCTGGGACAGGCTCAATGCTGGACACTCATGATGTTGAAACGCAAATGGTATATTTATATAAATATATGTATCTATATCTATATCTATATTGTATAACTAGCCGTGAAGCCCACTAAACATATTGAAAATAGGGTGGATCTTTGATGCCCACTTTCCCCCCCTCACGCTTTTCTGTTGCTTTTTTCGCTTTTTTTTATGTTTTTTGTTGTGGTTATGTTGTTTTTTACGGATTGTTTTACAAAAATGACCTCCAACAGATTCGTCAATCCCCTTCTGTTTCACGTGACGGGATGGCACAGCACAGCACGCGAACGACAACGGCGTCGATTTAAGATCCCTCGTACCATTGTCGAACATCCTGTGCCTTTTGCGCTCGAATAAAAGCCGGCAGCGGCGACGGCCGTCGATTAAACTACACGAGGAAAACGCATGATGTTTTCTAGTTTTTTTACGCAATCGTTTGTCCTCGCGTACGAGTCTTGGTTCAATATCGACGACAGTTCTTCGTCAAGTTTTCCCCGAGATTGACACCTGCGTCGTCTACCATTTCTTGGTTGGACCGTCTATCTCTACCTAGCGGGTCTACGGCAATGACACAGGAAAAGCGTGATCGCAGGTATCATCGTGTTCAATTACTGTGCAGTGATAAGTTAAGTTTAACATCAAAATACCGTGATCTTAAAAGCATTTCGGTCCTACCTCTATTGAACTGCAGCCTATGGTATCAGCCACACATACTACGCAGACATTTATTCTACTGCAGAACTTGGATCCGTCCTTGCTGTCAGCTACACACAGGTACCACACAGATCGAATTTTATCGACAGGTGATAAGCACCTCGAGTTACCGAAGACCTTAAATCCAATTGTCCACCTCCTCTTGTTCTTGTTTGTTTGTTCACAAATGGCTGGAAATTCGACCGAATTTAGTCGTACAAATATATGCACCCAAGTTTAGCGGTTAGCAAGCGAACTGGGTTGATTACAAGGAGAAGTTGGACGATGTCCTCTGCTTTCACAGCAGTACCCTTCGGGCTATACTGAAGGGGGAGGCGCGGCCAGAATCGAACGTGCTTGTTCCAAACGACATCATAATGATTTACTACGTAGGTAGAGTTGCCACGATCGACGTTCGAGGAAAAGCCCATCCCAGAGCCAAATAGAGAAAATGCCGAGCGAGAGGCCCAGAGGGTCGCAGCGCAGGCTGTCGCACGAGCAGCAGCAGAACTCGCTGGGTCAGTAACTCCTGCTGAGCCCAGTTCAGGTACTGAAATCGGACGTGTGGATCTCTCCTTGACCAATTCCTTGGGATTCCAAGAACGATTTCAGGTCTTAGATGAAACAATAATAATGGTCGAAGCTCTGTCTTCTGTGACAAGAGATGCGGAGACGGCTCCAAAGTGTCTGTGAAGATCACTGGTGATGAAGAAAATAGATTTTTGGGAAAGGCGCTTAAGCGGCAAAAAGAGGAAATGAGAGAGAGTGAACAGGTGTGCGTGAGCTACACCTGATCGTCACGGAACAATATCCGTGCTACGGGCAAATGAACTCTGAGGGCTGTTGTACTGGCCGACAGCCGGTAAGGGTTGTTGCACTGGCCGACAGTCTGTCTTACAGCAACGTTACGTGGTACTTATGATGGCAAGCTAGATTCCCTGCATTAAGACCAACGTCCCGATCAAGGAAAGTTGGATACCTGGTATAAGATATACTTTATCGCGAAAAACGTTCCGATGAATAGTCTCGCCGCATTTATCCAATATCCAAAAGTTATCTAAACTAAGATACTCAGTATACTCATGCGTAGTGACTATACATTAACTATATATATGGATCTCACAGCCCGTAGTTAAATACGACCCCATCATATGTATGACTCTAACTACGTAGAGGTACCTGATACTCTGACAACAAAAATCAAATACATATGACCAAGGAGGCAAGACTGTGCATGTGCCGGCTATCGCCGGCACACATGCACCGTGACGGGGGGAAGGAGTGGAGAGGTAGATAGGCTATATTTGGAAGATGAGATAATCATTACACCTGTAAACAATGTTGTCGTGGGTGCTAGAGGTAAAAGCAATGCCAAGTGGTCGAAGGTCGACGCCAAACATTTAATAAAAATCGCAGAATATCTCACAAGTAACGAAATCATACTAGGCTCGAGTTCTTCCGCTGAGGTTGCAACCCCGTTCCTCGTATTGATGCAACAATCATAACCCCGCCCCCGCCGGCAAGAGGAAAAAAGGTGGAGGGGTGCAGAGGCTATTTGGGGGAGGCCTGCATTACGAGTATAATTGTTTACGTGGGTACTACGGGGTAATTGCTACAGGGTAAATATAATGCCAACTGGCGGAAAGTCGACGGCAAACATGCTCACACAAAAGCAAAAAATAATGGCACAAATCATAAACTACCACAAAATGTCACAAAAATCTCACCACGAATCAAGTCCCTCAAAACCGCAGAAAATTACACAAACAAAACGCGCATGTGTGTCGGCGATCGCCTTTAAAAATGTGTTGATTACCAACCCTAGTCCCGACGCAGTTGATACTAAACAATAATATATCTCGTTCCTATACTTCCCAACACTGTGTACGTAGCAAGGTATACAGAAGAATCAAGCAGCCCAAATAACACGTTAGATGCTTTGCTTTAAATTGCTGTTCTAGTACCAAGTTTGCAGTAGTACTCGTATACCGGTACGGGAATATGATACTAACGATATTTATGACAAAGAAAAGCAAAAAAAAACGAACACTGCATCGCAAAAGCCAACCGGCATCGCAAGCCTGTGTTTCTGGCGTAGCTGCAGGAATAGAAATTCCTGGTATGATCCCGCTTATGCTATAATCATAAAACATTATATTATAAAGTAAACTAAACCTCAGCTATGAGATCGAGGGTTTCGTCGAAACCCAACTTTGCAAGCAGCGTGGGAGACTTCAAATGCGCGTCCTACGTGTATTTTTAAACCTATTGGGGAATGTATAGTCCTTATTAGGCAGGGGAACAATATCTAACGACCATAGAATTCGGGAATGATACACAAGGATATATAGTCCATTTTGAGGAGCAGAGTCAGGTACCTGTGGGGCTAAGGGGGTGTAGATCGTATAGTGAAATATTTGGGGATGGGGGTGTTATACGTGGCGAAACTGCATTGCTGTGCTCTCTACGTAGTAATTTAGTATTTTCAAATATGTGAGGGAATGGTAATCTCGCTGAGAGTTGACGGGGTTTCGATTCCGAGCCGAGTCATGGAAATCGGCTTCTCGACCTTTTTTCGCGATTATTTTTAAGCTTTTTTTGGAAATTTGAAACATTTGGAAACTAGTTTAGGATCGGCTATATCGTACGGGTTTGACGTGATTTTGATCCTAAGGCCGGATTTGACGATCAAATTCTTCACTTTTTGGCAAAACAAAACAGGGAAAACAAGTTAACTTGAAGATTTTGTGGTAAGAATGTGTTGTAAATAGCATGGAAGCATTTTCATATTTAAATTAGTGTGGTTGTTAAGTTAGCGTGGGCGGCGCGGATCCGCCCCGTTCCCGCGGAGAGAGCGAGCCGACCCCGGGAGGGCGCCTTCCCACCCCCCCCCCAACTCGCAGAGTTCGGTATGGCCGCCCGTTGGTTCGCCGGGTACCGGAGGGCCGCCGTGTGGGGCGGAAACCCTCGTGCAGTGTCGGGGGGGCGGGTGGCGCACGTCCGGGCGGGTTCTCCGTGGAGCATACCAAAACCGACAAAGTAATGAAGATTCAATGCGACATCACTACTACAGAGCAGCAGTAACTAATGCAGACGAGAGCATGAAGAAATAAAGCAAAGAAGAACAGGACTGTTCCGCAAGTACTATGAAGCAAGAATTTGTTCTCGCAATAAAAAAATATACATGTTACAAGGTTTCCTCCCAGGACTTGCCTAGGGGAGTGCCGCAAGGACGAAATGAAAGCATCCAGCATCTGACTGCCTGAGCCAATACCGTATAATGAACCGGTATTTGTATACCTAGTTCGGAGTAAAAACTATCAGGTATATTCCAGTCCGTGTGCCCGAATCTAAGCACAGCTCTTACTGGTACAAAGTAAAACTTGGTTAGTGCTGTTTGTGCATCCGGGATCCATCCATAGATAGGGTACTTTTGTTACAACTGCGACAAAATGCCAGTATGCCATCGCGTATGTCGGTATCACCATTAATTTACAATCACCACGCGCAGGTATAGCGTATGTGTAGGGGTTGAAAGGTTTATTGATGGGCTAGCCCGGTAATATTAGGATATCATTAACCGTGTGGGGATGCCTTGAGTTGGGCGCGGCCGGCAAGAATGTGCGAAGATACAGCTAATAGCAGGTCACACTCGGTAACTATTTTAAATTTCTAACAATTCAACAAAACACAACCGTACATGTGATGCTGCTTAAGCACATCTAGCTAGTCATACTGGTGTACTTTACGCTCATCCACTGAAAAATGAGCTAGGAAAGAGCTACTTCTACACAGCTCAGATAACCAGGCAAACACGTGACATGTGAATAAGAGCTACCTGGTACTACACCGTTATATCTATGTACTCTACATAGTTCGTCTGATGCCCAAACAACAGTACTTTAATCAAGTGATCTTTGATGCCCGATTTTTCATAGCAACTTAGAGTGGAGCAAAACAATGCAAACAAAACAAATCCAATTTTCTCTCTCACACACATTCAAAACGCACGCTTCTCCCTTTGCCGGCATGCCCCGCACTGTCTTCTTAGGTCGCAGGTTAGCACACTGAAGCACAACTCATACGAGCGCCGTGCTTGTCGCCGTGGCCACAGCGATTCGCGGTTGCTCGACGTACGAGTATTGCACCAGTGCGGTTGCTACTTTCCATCTTTCTTTGCTGAGATTGTGTCGTTCATCCTCGCTCTTGTCGTACTCGTATTATATGATACGTACGTCGCCTTCAGTCGCCGTGCGCGACGTAAGCACCACTGCCTTACAAACGGACAGGGTCTGTGAAGGCCCCTAAATAGCACCCCCTTCTCCCCTGCTCGTGTTCAAAGCCGTCCCGAGTTCGCGAAGCTTTTGGTCATGTTGCATGGCCCTCTTACCAGGTACCTGAGGTGGTTCAGGTGAAAACAAGCATACATATCATACGTACAGTATTCCACCCCATACCAGATACCAGGTACCAGGTATCAGAGAGCACAAAGAACTACCCTCGAGTCAAGCACCGCCACCCCTACCACCACCAGCTGAGCACCACGAGCAGTAGAAGCTGGTCGCTGGTGGTCGTGGTGGTCGTGGTTGTATTTGCTGGTTTTGGTTTTACAACAGATCTTGATCACTTTCCGTTGGCAAGATATAGACCATTTTTCAGATTTGCCGTTGATTTACCATTTTGAAATCTTGTCGAATACGGCGCAATAATGTCATACCGAGTATCATACCAGGCTAGACATTCTCGCGAGCCTGCATCATGCTGTAATCATGCTGTCTGTGCACGTGCATACGTACGTACATATAGTTTGCCTGCTGTATATACGTACGTACGGAAAATGTATTTACGTACGCCGCAGTACGTATTTCTGTGATACGTAGGTTGTAGTGAGAGGATCACCGTGCTTGAAGGATCACCAAAAAACAAATGGCATGTGGATCACCGGCTTGGAGGGTCACCAAACAAAAATGGTATGTGAATCACCGGCTTAAAGGATCGAAAAAATTAAACTGGCTGCCGGATCACAAAAAATCAATACTCGTACGAAATCTTATCTGTGTGTAGTAGCTATTGTGACCACAGAGCGTGTTTCTCCTAGGGTGAAGAATCAGCACCGGCAATGAGTGTGCTGGGTGTCGACGAGTAGAAGAACGGTTTGATGTGAAGAACACACGCAGGGGAGGGGAAGGATAGTATGTCATCCCCTAGCAAAATATTTACTTGCTTCAATAATCTGGCCCTACCGCCGTGGGGGCGGGAGGGCCTTTCATTCCCTAGTCATAGTATAACTCACACTCTGTAAACATGTTTTTTTAATAGCTCATATGTATAGCGCACACAGATATGCATCCATGTACTCCGAAACAAGCGACGCATTATGGCTCCGAGCTAGAAACTTTAATACTCTGTATTACTCCTCTCGGACAGACCAAAACGGTGAGATTCATGTCGTCACTATAAACCTTTGTTGCATAGCATATGTTTTAAGTTGCACGAGTACCCTAAATATGGACAGAGAAGAACCCAGAGTTGTGATGATCGGAGCCGTTTTGGAGATAACAATATAATGCTGCTGTATAATGTCAACACGACGACGCGTAGGAGCAAAAATAATTCTCTATAAGAATACGTACTCGGAAAAACAAGCAAACCTGCTAAGAAAACACAAACAACCTAAAAACACAAGGACAAAACAACACAATCAAACGAAAATAAATGTACTCTGCAGATCTCATATCTACGTAGTCACGTTCGATATCGCACGTGCTAGTCATTCGACCAAAATACTAAATGTCCAAAATTATTTTTGAGTTTCTACCCAGATTTTAGCACAGAGGGCACACAGCAGCACCAGCAGAGATAGGTGCTTGTGTAGTCGCGTGACGGGTCATAGACCCCCATAAGAGCGACTAACCACAGCAGTACGGCGGGATCTGCCACAGGCGTGTGGTGTTTGCTGATGTTCAGGCTGCTTTGTAGCGGGGATGCGTACAACCCGGTACTCTCCGCATGTTTTTGGGTCTATCTGGGCCTTGCTTATGTAAAACACATTTTAAAAATACTGAAATGAAAATACCGTTGTAGTACTAATATTTAATACTAACGATATTCACATTTATAACGTCCAGAAGAGAATACAACTTCGATCAGTCACACAACAGCAGCAGCAGCAGCGGCAGAGAGATCGTGGTAGTGGCGTACAGTCTTGGGTGACGGGTCGCAGGGCTTGACAACCGTAACAAGCCACAGCAAAACAACTTAGATCTGCCGCACGCGCCAGTGGTGTTGCCTGTTGCTGCTTCTGGGCGTTACGGTTGTGGGGTCGTGTTCTCTGCTGTGGTCTGGGTTGTCTGTGTCTGTCTGGACTGCTGTGCGGGACATAAAACATCAACATCTTACGTACGTACGAAGTAAGGCCGCATGCAGAAACCCAGGGAAATGCTTTTATCCGTTCCCGCGGATATAAAACACATTGAGCACCTGCCACGAGCGACACACTGCACGGATCGCGCCCAGAGTTCGACCAATGTGTCCGGACGGGCTTACCGTGTCGGCCCACCTAGTGGTAGGCTAAAAGTGCGCGTTCGAAGAGATAGGATCAAATCCATGCGAATATTTCACAAATAAACGGATTCACATATATTTTCCCTGACAATGGGTACATATTTTCAACATCAGATCGTTTGTTTTTGGTAACCAATGAGCTGCTGGAAGCCACCTGCATGCATCGCTTCGCTCTCGACCAGCTCCTTATGGACTCGGTTCCCGCCAAGCTTCCCTCCCTCTCTGTCCCTGAGAGCCCGATCGGCCGCCGTTCGTGAGATTCGTGGTGCCCCGTGGAGCTCGTTTGCCCACAAGATAAAGTAGGCGCTCGAGCAGTTGAACCCAGCTTGTTAAAAACGATATTTGCTCAAAATGCAAGGACCGCTTAGTCTTGATTTTTGAATGAAAACGACCCTTATATAACCAGGCACATGATTACTCGCAACACTGAAAAAGACTAGACAAAGCCCTTTGCTGTTTCCCTGGTTTCTCGATGGATACGCCACGCCTAGCCACAAAAACGCCCACAGGGCTCCCTCTGACCCCTCTTCCACTGGCCAGCGCCCGCCGATACCCGAGGGGGCGCCGCGTTCGCTCGCGTCGATCACGGGATCGACCGCTACTACACGACGAGAACTTAAGCTCACCGAACCAACATCAAACGAACACACCACCTTTTTGTTTTTTTTTCGCGACGAGGGGCTCTTCCGGCTTCGGTGTATAAACCGAAGTACCGATACGTACAGCAACCGTTGTTACTGAACCTGCGTACCTGGAACCTGCTGGAGCAGAAACCTCGTTTAGTTACCTTGTTGCGACTGCCATCTCTCCGCCCCCGCGGAGTGAACGCCTCGGGTTTCCGGCCGCGTTTGAGTCGCCAAGGTTCCGCGAGCCCGGCTTGCGCGGCAGGCGGGGGGCTGGCCTCACGCCCGGGGTGTGCCCCCCGCCGAGCCGGCGGAGTCTCGGGACTTCGCGACATAAAAATCGCGGATTTCTGACTTTTTTGCCGCGTTCCAGAGTGGGGACAATCGGGATGCTGGCCCGTGAGCGCCCGGTGACAATGGTATATATGTTTATAACCACACATTCAGTCCTGCAGCATTTCTCAGCAGCAATGGGGGTGTAATCATGTTACCCAGAAAGTCATCCAAATATTTATACGCTACTATTTATTCTTGTTGATAATTTGCTTTTTCGCAACAGGCTCCAAACAAATCTAGCACGAGCATGGTACGATAATACCATTATCTGTTAGTACTTTATATTATTTTTTGTTATTTTATCATCCCTCTAAGGTCGTTCCTAACCAACACAAAACAAGAGTCTACAACTATGACAACAACACGTGGCATTTTCTTCACGGATCAAGGCATTTCTAGGGAATCCTCATTTCAACAGTTAGGTGTGAAAATCTACGTATGTAAATAATAGTGTTTTAGCATCAAGACATCTTGTTTCACCGTGGCGCTACCACCGTGGGGGCGGGAGTGCCGCTTGCTCTCTAGTATATATCATATTCGTCGTACAAGGAGTAGAACAACAAGAAGAAGATAAAGTGGTGCGCGAGCACCTCTCAACCTGGAAATCACGACATATAAACATGCTTATTGTCTCTTTGGAAACCTCGAATATCGTGACATACATATATCGACACCGAGTACATGGGTAATCTCCACAGCTTGATTACGTCAGCAGCTATATGTTGCTTGTCTGCTCTGCGATGTGCCCTTACCTGTTCTACCGCAACAGGAAATACAGTAGTACACTATCACTACAGTATAACTGCTGCTGTGACGTGTTCCCTGACAACAACTCTTGTGCCATGGTGTGATGATGTCGAAACATAATATGTGAAGTCATGGAGAGAATTGCGAGTGCCGGGGGCCAGCCCAAGCAAAATACAGCAATGCTGAGAGGTTTCCACCGTGCACGCGGACCGAATTTGGTTTACTACTTCAACGGTTCTAGTAAGGAACAGGATGCCACCTGAGTGGCTTTCCTCACGAACCGAAAAAAAATATTTCAATAAATAATGCATATATTATTGAAACCGGGGTTTGGTCTTAACCATCCCCCGACCAGGCTTCATGAAGCAAACTCCTTGTTTAGCCTGCGTTCTCCCTATTAAGACCCCGGGGCAACACATCACGCAGAACCGACCTTCAAGCAAGTCTGGGTGTACCCTACCATGAAGCTAGTTTGGCGATGGAATTCTTACTTTTCCAAAATTCCGGGCCGCGGCGGCTGAAATCTATTTCACAGGTTCAGTCGTGAGGTACTTTCGCTGACGGATTCGGCTATACTTCGAAGTATGCACGGCCGAGGTCGCGGCGGTAAACATTTATGAAGTTGCCCAGAACTCCGCCTGTATGCCCACACATAGCCAAGGAACGTTGGGTCGGGTGGATAAATTAGGGATCTACACTACAGCTCCCTCAATCGGTCTGAAGTGATGTTCCTGAAAAATCGTAAAATATGGACGAAATTATACAATATTTAGCGTAAGTGTTCGTACGTACTACATGTACGTACTGCTGTACTCGAATCACACGAACGGCATGGCGTGCTGCGTGTGCGGCGCAAACA
>JAYJME010004231.1:0-11159 GCA_036873775.1 Costaria costata
GCCGTGGGGGGTCGTCAATGTCTCTGGACGCATACTATGATAGCGGTAGCAACTCACATTCTCCTGGCGTTCCCCACCTGAGAATCCCCGTACATCACCCAAACCCTGACCTTGCGAAAAATGAAAGCGCAACCCGACGAACAATAACATGGCATATTAACAGTATCAAATCCAAACATATCTATAGACACAAACGGTAGTCTAACGATGCTGGGTAGTTGCTCAAGCGAGCAGCCCCGTCATCCAGGGAAACGTTTAGCCCACAAGTGTTACACCTGCTGTAACAGGCGTCTGTATCGGTCTTGGTTGGCGGGATCCTATCGTGAGCAGTTCTTTAAACTGCAACCTAAGCAGAGGCTACGAGGACCACGAGGACCACACGACAAACGAGAGATTGAGCATAAAACTCTTGTCTACGACGAATCGAGCTATATGCAATCTGCCATGAGGCCATGCGAATCTGAGGCGACTTGTACAAGGACACATCGTGAATCTTCTGCATCGTACGTCTGCGCCACACGACTGACTTGCCGAGCACCGACTGAATGGCTATTCACTACAGCAGTACTTACAAATCTGTCTACTGTACCATAACATATATGCGGAATGTCCCCGTATCACCAACTATAAGGAAAGCTGTGTCACGACCTGAGAGAAATACAAAACGACACCAAAGGAAACCCTAACCACGCTGGCCAAGGAGCGTCGTTGTAGACACAGTGGTTGGAGAGACGGCTCAATAAAAACGTTCATCCCATGGCCTGGCACGCTTTTGAATGCAAACTTCGCTCAATCCCGTCGACAGCCAACCGCTGCAAGAACGCTGGGCACCTAGCGCGACTGGTTGCATATCCCGGTCAATCCCGTCAATCGTCAATCGCTGCAACGACGCCGGGTACCTGGCCCGTTTGACAGACTCAACACAAAACGAACAACAACACAAACCACTCGGTACGTTGTCCCGCGACCACCGGAAAGTATTAGACTTAGCTTTAAATTCCAAATGCTGCAACAAACTCGGCCAGACGACTTTATCGACAGTGTGATTGAACGCGCCAATAAACGTAATATGTTGAAGCGATGTCGGCCAGTTGACCTTGTCCATTGGCTGGTTGAAGCTGAACCCAAACGTCAAATGTTGCAGCACGGCCGGCCACAGAACTCCGTTGATTGACCTGTTAAATTTGTTCCCAAACGTCAAATGCTGAAGGGAGGACGGCCATACGACTTGTTCGATTGGCTGGTTGAAGTGGTACCCAAACGTCAAGCGCAACAGCGACGGAGGCCACACGATTCCATCTATAGGTACGTTGACTACAGGCCCGAAGGTCAGACACTGCAGTGCTTCAGGCCACAAAACCAGACTGATAGACCTGCAGAACTGTTCTCCAAACTGCGGACCATGCTGGGAGGCACTCAAATCTGTCCTTCTTGTAGGTTGACTGGGGCTAGCGCCGAACGTCAAGTATTGGAGCGACGCCGGCCACACAACCCTGGCCATTTGTTGGTCGAACTTCAAACCTAGCGCCAACCGCTCCAACGAAACAGGCCAAACGACGCTATCGATTGGCTGATCGAAGGAATACCCGAACGACAAACGCTGAAGAAAGGCTGGAAATATTGCCCGGTCGATACTCCTGTTGAAGTCAGCGCCGAAGGTCAAGTGCCGTAGTGACGCTGGCCAAGTGACCCCGACGATGGGCTGGTCGAAGCGGTTTCCAAACTTTAAATGCAGCAGCGAAGCAGGGCCCACCACCCCTTGAACCGGCTGATTAAAGTCGTCTCCAAAGTTCAACTGCTGCAGCCGAGACGGCCATTGGACCCCGATGATAGGCTGATCGAAGCGGTCCCCAAACGACAAATTCAGCAGCGAAGACGGCCACACTACTCGGGCGATCGGCTGATTAAACCCATCGCCAAATATCAAACGCTGCAGCGAGGCCGGCCACTTGACCTTGCGAACAGGTTGGTCAAACCGCTCCCCAAACGTCAAACACTGCAAAGAAGTAGGCCATGCCACGCTCTCGACGGGTGAGTTAAAGAACACCCCAAACGCCAAAGTCTCCAGTGCCACCGGCCATTGGACCGTCTGAATTGACTGGTCAAAGTTGGAGCCGAACTCCAACTGTCGAAGTGAGACCGGCCAGACGACTTTACCGACTGGTTGGTTGAACGATGGCCCAAACTTGATCTTCCTCAGTGACTCCGGCCACCAGTTTCTCCTTTCACCATTGCTGCCAATCCGCCAAAATAGTAGCCGCCTCACTTCCGACGTCATGCCACCCCTGCGAAGGCCCTCCCCTTCGGATATAAGGGTTGTAGATAACCTCCATGTGATCGAGCTCGCTTTCAGTGCAGGAAGACGGGAGGCACGCTGTTTGCTCCAGAAGGACACTTTCTTGTCGCGTAGCCATAAATGGCGTGGTGTGTGTTTGGTGACCACGACGTGCCACATCGCGAGGTTACGCCAGACAGCGCACAGGTCTACACACACCATCTGCAGCTTTCTGGCTGAAACGTACCATTGTACTTCGTCCCGTGCATGGCGTAGTACGGTGGCCAAGGCGTCCATGCTCAAGCCATCCTGGTCTGCTTCATGCCGATCAATCAAGACAGACGACGTTATCACGCGATCGCGGAAAACTCAGGGGTCAGTGAAAGTGCACGTGCAGCATGCAGGAAATCGGAGTCGAATATATACGATGATCGTGTCAGTTTCAACTGGCTACACAAACCGAGATTATTTCTATCTTGCACGCTTGGGACGCTTGACCAGTTTCGAGTCCTCCTCCTGCACCTTCCATATCTTGGAACTACACTCAGGCATCGCAAGAGATATGTGTACGTTGCCGTACAGCGTGTAAGCACTTCTACCCAGAATGTGCTGCAGCACTTGCTCGTCCGTCACTACGGAGATATCGAGGATATGGCGCACTCTCCATGTTGCCACCGAGTTCAGCATACTCTGTCTCTCCACCAACACCCAGGCTAAGCGCGAGGAACGAAAATCCCCAACAGCGGGATATGCATACCAAACACGGGCGCGCTAGATAGCTTACCACCGAATGATAGTTGCACCTAGACCCAGGTTGCATCTACAGAGAGAACAGCCGATTGTGCAATGAACAGCTGTCGTGCAGGCACCCTCGCGTTAGTCTTCGAATTTGGGATTTGGTATTTGAATCGGCAATTCATTCCTTCGAGCCGCGTACCGGCTGGGCTGGAACTTGCCCAGCGCAGTCAAACTGTCTCGTTACAACCTTTGCAGGGGGGGCAGTGTACAATTTTCCCTATTGACGCTGAGAATATTTGTTCTGGGTGTGCAATGAAAACTATACTTCCACATATTCACTATCGCATCCCCTCACCTGTCCTTGATCCCTTAGAAGAGCACGCCATCAACGGCAGGGATAAAACCGGGCTCAATCTACGCAGCCGAATGGAGAACGTTCACTTTCTGCTACCGCTTCCGTCTTCGCCGGCTCTTATCCCCCAATGGAGAAGTAACAGTAGCAACAGCAGCAGATGAAGTCGTCGTTCCACCCGGTGCTCTCGACCCACTCTGTCCTTGCGCAGCTCCTTTTCTTCACATAAAATAGTGGTTCGGGCGACGACAAGGTTCGTGTTGGAGGGGAGAGGTAGAGGGTGTAAACACTCGTGTGGTCCCATCGGGGCGGGGTGTGTAGGCCCAAAATGATAACAACATTCGATGTCGCCGTATCGTATTTGAATCAACGACGAGTCTTCGAGTCCGGGTCACCAATAGCCTCGACCAGCTTTTTTAGTATACGCGTGGAAGAAATTCTTGCACCTCCCAAGCAAAGTGGGCGGTGGTATACCCGGGTAAGGTGGAGGTAGGAAAACAGAAAAATTAGATCCTTTTTTTCGAACGAAACCCTGCTTTCCCCAGGCTGCCTACATACGCCTCAGTTAGCTTACCCTATTAACAAACAATTTGTTGTCGAGAATGTCGGTATACATAATGGTTGCTCCGTGCTTAGCTGTAAGTCATTTACTATACATAAGTCGCCTTTAACTTGCACTGCACGATGCACATTAAGATCGGACTGATTGCAAGATGAACAATGGGGAGGCCTGAGGTCTGAGAGCGCAAATATATTGTTGTTGCAGGAATCACCGGTATACAGTCGGCGGCGTTTATAAAAACACAGTATCGTCAGGCGGTGGCCGTTGTACAAGTTGTGCACCAACGGGCCACATAGAAATAGTGTCGTCTTCCTGTCATCGTCTCGTCTACGATAACGCAGGAAACAAATATTTAGGGAACACGCTCGTTAAACAATCCGCGTTCACGCCGTTTGAAGGAGATATATCCTGATTGCTTGCACACGTGAAATATGAGCCCCTGACGAACCTTTATGAGTCTTGCTTATTGGGCAGTCAGGCCAGCAGTTTACACATTTATCATAACTTCATCTATAGATGTGAACGCGGCGCAGCCGCGTTGTTGGAAAGTTTTGGCGGGTGTTTGGTGGGGGTGGGGGTCCGGGTTAGGGTTAGGGTCAGGGGTTGGGTTGAGTCTACGCCCCTACCTCATTCCCACCAATAGATCTGCTTGCTGCGACGTAGACAGTATACGTGAACATATTACCCACCCAGAAACCAGCGAAAGGATTGCAGCAGGAGCTCATCGTTACAGGATGGTGCTGCTACGTTTTCCCCCTGCCAGATTATTGGGCCTCGGGGGATCCAAAATACCCATGAGAATCATACGACAAGAAACAAAACGTTTGTAAACGTTTTTTAGAGGCCTTTAGAACGTTTCAAAAAAGGTATGTGGAAATGTACAGGGTCTATACAACAACAGCTTGATTTTTTCCAACTTTATATCTTGGTCAGATTATCAGGCGAGCCCATGGGACTTCCCGTGGGGAATTCCATCGGATACACTAAGACGTCGAACGGAATGATTTCAACCCCATAATATCCCATAATATACCCAGATTCAACCCAGGAACCATGCGCTAGGTCATGCAGATCATACTGGCTCCACACCCGGCACATGATCTAGACCAAGCAGATGATGTAGACCAGGGATATGTCGGCCCTGAACGGCAAATTAATCGTGAATGGGGATCTGATCTGTCTAACGTCTGTAAACACTATTAGCATACCTCGGGAGGCGTGCTACGATAGAGGTGCACCTGTTTTTTTCTGGGGCTCCTCATTTTAGGAGCTCTGTACTTGACCCACATACTGGTTTTGAGTCAGCCAAAAGTGCAACCCGATTAAAAAAACCGATGACCTAGGTATACAAAACAATTATATTGCTGAACAAAAATGACACCCTGACGATTTTAGGTTAAGGAGCTCCGTCGCTCAGAAACAAAAAAGGCCCAGAAGTGCTACCTCTATCGTAGCACGCACCTCGTATACATGGTGACTGCTGCCTATGGTAGGGGGGCTAACCCCATTCTCCCTACTGTGTTTAGGCCACTCGGCAGAGTGGCACTCTTCCTCACAAACAAAACACCTAGCTTTGATTGGTTACACAGCCCGCCCCCCCGTTGCACAATGCGGGCGTAAAATAATCCTTGTGGCAGACAGTGTACTATGCAGGAAGCACCATAAGGTGTCGCCAAGCCTACGTACGCCATTAGGCGGCGCAGAAAAACAGGTTTTTCCGCACCTTGTGGCGTTTCCTAACTATTGATAGTGCGATGTCTCCACAAGGATTACTATTACTTATCACGCCCACATATGTGCAAGGGGTGGGGTGTCCCGGCCACCTGTATAGCCCAGAGCGTAATATACAACCCCATCGTGGTGCATATATCCCGCGAGGAAAGGCGAGGAAAGCTCAAGACTGCAAATAAATAGGGTAGGTCTCTCGGCCGAGTCACTCTAAGCATCTGAAAACAAAGGATTTCAAGGTGACCCCCCTACCGTAGCAGGACTCTGGTATATATGTGTTGTGATCGACGCTAAAGGGAGCCCTATCAAAATTTGTTTGAACGTATTATATGTCTTCAGTGACGGCGGATGGATTTACATGCAAGAGCTACATATCGCCGGACGCCGATGGATACCAGGGGGTCGTCCCTATGGCGGCCCCTTCCGAGGAGCTGAAGGACGCACCCGCGGGCGTGCCCTGCGTGTCGAGCCCTGGTGCCTTGAAGTTAGCAAGAATCCCCGTGGGCGGGTACTAGACCACCCCGTTCTTTATGGTATCGGGTTTATAAAAGACTGCTGTAGTTGCACGGCCCGCAAACAGGGTAATCTTCACCTGAACGTTGTCTTGGTGTTGTTATCGACAAGCCATAATTGCGCCACGGACGGCGGGAGATCTCGCTCGTTTCGTTCCCGCGCATTCGTACGAAACAATTGAGTTTTACCCGTCAGTGGGGGTCCAAAGCACTACCAGTACCGCTATAGTACCTGGCATGCATTATGTCACACGTGGTACCAGGTATATATATACTTCGAAGTATATATATATATATGTGTGTGTAGCAGATGTATACACATTGCAATCCCACTCTTGGGTTATCGCGTTTTGGTTCAAACATTTATGGCAGCTTGAGCTCCTCAAGTGGGTAACTACTGCTTGTGGTGTGCTTTTTTACGAGCATACTGTTAGTCGGGTTGAGCGAGTAAAACCATTTCTCCGAAGTGAATATTTGAGGTGATATGTTGAGCTCCTCGTGTGCGAGCAGATCAAAACGTTTAGCACCAACCCTACCGTCTGATTGCCCAAAAGCTCGAACATACCAGGTCTACAAAACTAGATTATTGGTGCCCTCGGAATGAGTATAAGTCGACGGTCTTGGTGAAATTGTCCTGCCGATCACGGTACCATCCCACAGCGGATGTATCTACCCACCAGTACATCTTCCATGACGAAAGACCCCGGAGCACGCGCGAACGAAGTATCACATGCAACTCGCAAGTATGATTGAGTTTCGATCTCAAACCTGAGGTACGTATATACTTCGAGTATTACTCCGTTACAGTAGTAAGTAAGTATACCTAATACGGTAGGTTGCGAAAACCTGGAACCAAACATTTTCCCACGGCGTATTATGTGGTTCATGTTGCAGATGCAGTTGCGAAGTGACCGACCTCCATAGCAATTGTGGTGGAATTAGTTTTTGTACTTGTGTATCCATGTGTGTTTGCATGTCGCCCGTTTTCGGAGTTGTTCTCTTCAGTTGTGTTTATGTGATCGACACCTACTCACGCTGCGCATTTGTCTGATGGCAAAACAAAAAAAAATATTGCGAACGAAAGCATGTAAAACCTACTCCTCGTGTACATACGCCATACATACCCATACGCCGACTCCACAGTAGTTTGGCGTGGCTCGATCTGCCTCGGTTGTCCTCGAGTCATTGGTTTGTTGGAGGTTTCGTTGTGCGGTGGAGCCAGCATGGTACACGGTTTCGCCACGAAAAACCTGGGACAACGTGGAGGAACCAACACGTCAACCCTCTACTACACGCGCCTGCAAATGCAGCTTCTTCCCTGTAAGGTGGGCAAGGTGTTTAGTGGAGTAATTGGTTGGCCACACCAACGTCATGGTCGGAGAGTCTGGACTCTGCTGCTGACGCATTCTACGGTAGTAGAGGTTGGTCCAGCTTGTCTGGAGCTCATTATTCGACGAGCCCTCTACAGCCCCCAAATCCTGGCTTTGAGAAGACAATTACCGGGAAACTTAACATACAATCCCATGGCCTGGATATGCGACGGAACGTACTGTAGTCAAATGCATAACGATTTTAGGTAGTTTTGTTGCCTAACACCTTTACAACCGGAAACGGTTTTCGGGGACAAAACTACTTGGAAATAGTGTGGGACACTGTTTTGGGGCAGTTCAGGCGGTTAAGAAGCGACGTCAGCCACAAACAAAATTAACGAAATGTGATACCCCCCTACCGTACTCGCAGCACGAGACTACCACTACGGCAGGGCTTCGCCTACCGTCTGGCTAGGCTTCTCACATTAGGAGCTCCATAGCCCACCCACAAACTGTTTGTTGTGAATGGGAGTAAACGTGCAAAACCGAGGAGTAGTTGGCCCATGGCCTACGTGGGCGTGTACTGAACGGTGATTGCAATAATAGTGTGTGTATGTACATGACTTTCCAACGAGAATTACTGTTCTTCAGTGGAGGAGCGACGTCGTCGAACACAAATGATTCGGCAAAATAAGTGCTACGAGTACAGTACCTCCATCGTAGAACGCGCCTCCTGTATGTGTTCTCATGTGCTGTATACGTACTGCTTCTGGTGCTCAACCTACTACTACTACTACTACTACTACTACTACTACTACTACTACTACTACTACTACTTTTACTCCTACTCCTCCTACTCCTCCTCCTACTCCTACTGTACAGGAGTCCCCATTTGAGAAAGGCCTCTACTATTGTAGCTGCTGCCGGTGGCTGTACTCAAAGAACAAATGCCGCAATTTTTCACGCCCGCTGTGTCAAACAGTGCCCTAAATAAAAACGAAAACTCGGGTTTGCGGCGATCGTTTTATTTTTCAGTTTTGGGTTACTTATAGCCTTGAAAGTCAACATTCGGTAAGGATTCCAAATGGCTTTTTTTTCTATTTTGTTTAGTTTCGGCTGGCTCAGGAAACCACAGTCTGGTCGCGGTATTCAACGTTTTATCGCGGAGGATTGTGGTGATAAGCCATACGATCATCATACAACCTTCAGGGTAGTCAAAATCCATTTTGGGTGACGCCGAAAAACAAAACCCGTTTTCACATTTTTAGATTTTGTGACATTGTGCGATGTGGGCAGCGTTCGGCATCAAATCCGAAGGGTGGGCCGAGGCAGCACAGAAGGTCGGCAGATGCCAAAGGGTCGAGAAAGGAGCATGTATCTCCACGGGCAGCTGGCATGACAACGGGAGAAAAGGAATGGCAGAGCCACACCAGATCGCTACTAAAGCGGCTCCAATCGTCGGCGCCAAGGTCCGCGAGCGGGAGGAGGGGAGGGGGCGATGGGGGTGAAGGGGTGCGAGGCGGGGAGAGAGGCGATCTGTCAAACTGCCTGACGCTTGGGTTTGGCCATTATCGTCATGATGCGCCCCCCTCCCGGGGAGACCCAAATAGCTAGGATAGTGCCGCTTCGGTACTCTCGCCATTATATATGCCCCATTGCCTGCCTTTCGTTTAACTAAAACTTGTACTTTTACTTTTTACGTTTTGCGCTGGCCTCTTACCTCTTTCTGTCCTTTATCTTGTTTTTTATTATCCTCTTCCTTTTCGTCATTTCGTTTTTCCGTCCGCGCCGTTGGCAAAAGATAGCAGCACCAGCATCAGCAGCACCAGCAACTCTTCACAGCAACGTAAAAGCACAGCAAGCTCCGAAGACTTTCTAGTATCCACTGTTTAGAGCTACGCTGGAAATAGCGCAAGGTGCGCGCACTCAAAACACACCAGAGAGTAACAACCCCGCCTAGCGCCAAACCTTACAAGCTCTGCGCATAGGCAGTGGCAACCTCACACCGTCTAGCTCCTGCTGCTGCTGCTGCTTGTTGCAGCAGCCGTGCTGGGTTTGAAAAAATGCTTTCGTATAAAAAGCGCGACAAATGATCGGCCTTGGCTGGCTGAGGTGCTCCGTTTCCTTGCGCTTTGAGAAGGCCTTGTTGTTCGGCCCAGTACTCCAGGAATGTAGGCCAGTCATATGTAAAAGTAATCTGGGAAAAAAAGTGAATAATCAAATTAATTAAAATTAATTACTTTTCTAACGCTTGTTGCATTCTTAATTTCCCAAACTCTCCGCAAATGGAGCCCTCGGGAAAATGTTTAAGGGAAATATTTCCCCTTTGTTTGCGCAAACGCTCTTCTATTGGGGCCATACTCTGTTTTTTTTTGTTCGGTGCTATACCCCCGCCACTGCTTGCAAGCTTGCGAGCCTGGGCAATCTCTTTTAGTTTTTTATTGTGAGTTTTTTATCTTTCCCTTTTCTGTTTCTGTGTTTTCTTTCTTTTGTTCGTTTATTTCTCTTTTCGCCCCTCAGCTTCGATTTTGACGTCGATTTGTTGCAGGTTCCTGTTGTGGGTATTATATAATATAAAAATGTCACAGTTGTGAGAACGAGGATTTAATCGAAACCCAACATTTCAAGCTGCGTGGGATACTTCGAACGCCCGTACTACGGGTTTTGTACAACCTAATGGGGACGTATAGTCCTTGTTGAGAGGACCAAAATCTAACAGTCATGGAACTCGGGGAAGTGTACGTCGTAGGTAAAAATATAAGGTGCGGGCTTGTATGATTTCATGAAATGATACGGAAGGATACATCACTTGGTGGAGGCACGCCCCAAAGAGAAGATGAACGTTTTGGGTGCTTTGCCTAATTCCCAACCGATCCAGAGATATCGTCAAAATACAAACCCATATCATATGATATTATACATACGACTAAAAAAATAGAAACGTTTGTTTTTTCTGTGGTGCTCTCCGCTCAATTTTGCACGTTTTTTACTGAAACTATAACCATGCATTTGAACCACACGTGTTCATGTACATAGCATAGTACGCCAAGCCATCCCTCGTTTTTTCACGCTACCTACAGCAGTACTCTGTAGTTATGGTCATTGTTCATTTTTTTCGGACCATGGGTTGGTTATATTATTGTAAAAGAAAAAAACCCTGTATATTCTAGAAATCGAAACAGAAAAAAGGGACGGCACGTGAAACGTTTGTTGGTTCATAAGGAACACCGCCGGGTCGAAATACCACCTACAAATAACTACCGGTATATTTTAGCGGGGGACAGCCAACCAACAGTTCCAATATTAGTAGCGTCTTGGCTTGCTCAGCTCTTTACGTACGAATACGATACGTAAATGAAATGTATCTGTACGAAATATATATGAATACGACTAATACTCTGTAAGGTACCCACGCATCATGCCATGCACAAGTATACAATACATAGTGTACGTTGTTGAAATAACTCATCGGAAACATCAAGACCGTGGTCGCATGGCAGGATCCAATAACTCTGGAGTGGACGAATACCTCCGGAAAGATAGAAATACAGAGATGAATAATACGCATACTAAGTAAGACAAGCAAATCGTATCCCTCAGTTAAGAAAAATAAAATAAGAAGGGCTCAGCGTACGTACATACCTGGTATTAGATACGTACTTTGTAGGTTTTACGACTGGCA
>JAYJME010004232.1:0-11155 GCA_036873775.1 Costaria costata
GGAAGAGAGGGCCCACGCACCCGTCGATCTCCTGCAGGGAGGGGATATCAGCGTCAGCGGGGTCCATTGCCGCGGTGGGGTTCGTCGCCAGAAGTGCCGAGGCGCGCGGTGCCGAGCCGCCGGATGTCCAGACGGCCCCACCCGAAGACCCACCGGCCCCTGCACCAGCGCGGTCCTCCTCCGCGTGAGAAGACACGGCGGGGGGGGGCACGAGGTGCACCCGCTCCATGGAAGGTGCTTCCCCAACGGTCTCCTCCAAGTTGGACATGACCTCGTTCGCAGCTTCCGCTTCCGCGAGCGGGTCGAACGTTGAAGGCGCTGCCGGGCCACGGGGTGTCGAAACGGCTTCAGCGGGAGGCACCGCGGCGCCCGCACCATCTTCCTGTCGCTCCGCGTGTTGTGCCACGACGGGAGAGGGCGCGAGGTGCACCCGCTCCACGGAAGATGCTTCCGCAACGGTATCCTCCACCTTGGGCATGACCTCGTTCTCTGCTTCCGCTTCCGCGAGCGGGTCGTAGGTCGACGGCGCTGCTGGCCCGCGGGATGTCCAAACCGCCTCAGCGGGAGGCACCGCGGCGCCCGCACCACCGTCTTCTCCCTCCGCGTGTTGTGCCACGACGGGGGGGGGCGCGAGGTGCACCGAAGCTGGGTCGACTACAGGCGGTTCCGCAGGTGATTGTCGGATCAGAGGCGGGGGGTTGACCCCAGGCGCGGCAGCGAGAGCGGCGAAAGCGTCCACGTGGGCGGTAGTTTTTGCCGCCAGGTCACGAAGGAAACCTACGGTGGATGCCATGTCCAGGCGATCCGCAGGATTGCGTGAGACCAATTTCCGAAGAACCTCGCATGTCTTTACGCACAAGCAACCAGCATTGCATACAGAAGGGTAGGGGCGGGATAGAGCGGCCGGATGGTCTGAGTTATAGCGTTTTCGGTGCTGATAATTTGAAGCTAAACGCATTCAAGACTGAAAAAACACATCTGGGCGAAAGTGTCTGCCTTGCGCTCTATATTTGGCTCTACGGTAGATAGCTGACGACAATACGTTTTTGAGGGCGTGATCGACACCTACCTCTTATATCTGTCGAAGTGCATCGTTAAATATTTCCCCTATCCCCGGGTTTCCCAGAAGTTATGGGATAAGCTCAACTGCTCAGTTCAGCGGATCACATCGATAAAACAAACCACTTGACGTATTTAATACCAGCATTTTGTAGTATATCGGAACAGCGCACGAAGAACGCGTATCATTACGTTCGCAAAAGAAGACACGACCACAAGCCGATGCGGCGGAAACTCACCCTCGGCCGTTCCGATGGGGGCAGAAGCGGGTTGAGGCGGTCCGGCTGAAGGAGGATGCGAGCCAAACTTCCGTCGGACTTCGTGCGCAAGCAAATAGCGTCCTGCATAAGATGGACACGTCACACAGCGATATAAACACGCAGCAAGCACGGGTCATGGTCGCGTACGTTGTACCATAGAGATCAGCGCGTCGCAGTGAAACGGACGCACGCCTTCGACTAAGTTAATTAACCCCACTAGAAGTTAGAACTGCACCTAGCACGTATTTGCAAACACATTACTCGGAATTAGTTTTGAATAATAACCTTTACAGCACTGGAAGGGTTCATTAAGGCACAGCATATCTTCGATCATTTTATTCGGTACGTAACACACGATATACACGTACGTACGTATTCTATGATACCACAGAGAAAATCGAAGCGCGTTTCCAGGAACGGCGCTACACTAATACAAGGATCTATAGTAGTGTGTCTACGTATGTATGAACATATATTATCGATGCAAGAAGTAAGTATTTTCTATTGTCAAACCTGTCCGATTCGTTCGAGTGTGTGAGACCGATTGAGGCGCGCGAGAATAGTCAACCCTGACGAACGCGGACTCTCACCAAGTGCCGGTTCAGGTCACCCCCTTGGGCGTGCAGAGTTTGGCTGAGTTGGTGTTCTTCCAGCGTCAACAAAAACTGCACCGGGTACCAGGCCGTTGGACGAAGGAGCCGTTCGGGGTGGGTACGTAGACGATCGGACAAAGAGGTGGACGAGAAAATACGAAATACGTAGGGGTTGGGTGGCGTTACGATGGCAGGAGTGTACCGTGTAAGACTAATACTACGTGCGCAGACTACATATTTTATAGCGGCAGGCGCTTTGTTGAGCCAACGAACAGCCAAGGTTTACCCTGCATCACACCACCGTTCGTTGGACTGTACACCCCCGCCCCCACCCACACAGCCCGAGTGACGCCCCTCGCCAGCCACGGGCATGCCCCTTACCCGATGGATCCACATGTTGTCATTCGCAGTCCTCATCGCAGGGTGTGCCACGACGTAACACAAATCGACGCCCAAGGCGAACGCGTCTTGATCCGGTGCAGCGTTGACTGCCCCGACCACGTTTTCAAGAGGAAGCCTCGCCGAGGTGCCATTCCCCATGGTCCTCACTTCACCAACGCCTGTGGTATTCGCGACAAGCACAAGAGGGGTATGGTTGGGCATTATATAGGCTGCGTGTTAATGTTATAGGGATGTCGTCAGGTAGCGCAGGACAGCGGAAACCCGCCCATCCTGTTGGTTTTCACCCGCGACAAGTTATCCGTGTCGTGACGTGGTGACGCAGGTGTGTGGTGTAACAGCGTTTCCACGTTTTCGTTGCTGCAGGATCGGTGTAGTTCGGTAACTATACGTTACGAGGTAGCGCGTGTATATCGGCAACACAGCGCTACATGTTATTCTCGGAAATAACGGCAAATCTTGCCCAACAAAACAAACCGAAAACCCACAGAAAAGTACGTACGCGTATGCAAGCAGTTCTGAAAAAAGAAAACATCAAACATCAAACCTAAGAGATGTACCCGAAAACACACACTCAACATACGTTTTCGTCGCATGTCATGTAAGGTTTGGTCAAAGGGTAACTAAAGGCCGTGATAACCTGGAGAAAACAAGTAAAACTCGCCATTTTAGCCCCCCGATATGACAAAGTCCTGATGCGTGCATAAGTCGACCGGGAATGGTCACCCCTCAACAAGAAATGCCTTCCAACCCGGAGAAATCTGTTATTATACCGGGTGTTTTTCAGCAAGAATCAACCTACTCTGAAGAAGTCATTTGTTTTGGTTCTAAACAACGTGGATGCACCATTATTGGTGCTCTACAACGAAGGGTGGAAGTCAAGGGAACGTTTCGGGTGTTTTTTGTCCCTTCTGAAATTCTATTTTATCACTCCCAAACCTCCGACTCACCGCACCACAGTCCGGGGTCGGAAACCTTGCCCACAAACCCCGAAGGGCCATCGCTGCGGCAGACAAGAGTGTTGGCCAGCTTGTGGTCGCAGTGGACGACGCCGGCACTGTGCATAAAAGCAAGCCCTTCCGCCGCGTCGGCTTCAAAGCTGTCCGCAAACAACACAAACAGCACCAAGAAAACAAAAACAGGCAACAAGAGGGCGTCATGATGTTGTTCAAGTGAGCAACAAGCTCGGGTATTGGAACACGTGCACGGGTGAGCGCCATGTTTCAAAATTTACAGACCGTGTGTATGATACCCCCGGAACGTGTGCATGGTGTATGCGGATGGTGACGCTTTGGAACAGAGCACGCGACATCGATTCTTCTGCAGGTAGACTGGAGCAATTGGGCGTTCCACCTTCCCAGGCGGTGACTATTTACTGTACCTATAACTACAATAATAGTATACCAGAAATGTTAATACGATTCTCGTGATCGAAACGGTCGACTCTACTTGCGACGAGGCGAACTTGATTGCCCCCGGTAATGTCTTCGTTCGCATTCCTACACGATATTGCAAACGAAAAGGCGTGCATGTACCTACAATGTCTGCCGTGGGGTATCCTCACCTGATGAGTCTTTCCAGGGGGAAGTACTGGTGGCTGGTGTTGGTGCATGCCTGGTAGAGATCACACTCGGCGATCTCCATGACGAGGCCCTCGGACCCCGTGACATCGCTCAATGCTTCCACGGAAACGACGAACTTATTGGTACCCATGCTGAGATGTCAGGGGCAAGGCGTTTGGGGTGGCGGTGGGCGGGGCATGAGACGAGAATTACCTCGGACTTCCGAGAGGCTGACCTTCAAGCGCCCGACGTTGCGACGTACGCTACACGCCAAAACGTTGCAGTAGCACCTACAGTAAGCTACCATCCATGTACGGCTTCGAGCACTACCGCCTCGGGATGCATGGCGACTCGCTGACGACATGCGTGCGCCTATCTACTACTACTACTACTACTACTACTACTACTACTAAAGAATACGCTGATCTTCGTGGCGAGACAAAGGATGTGGGGGGCTCACATAGCGTAGGCGGCCAGCTCCCGCAACAGACAGGTTGCCGGAATTCCCTGGTACAAGAATGGAGGGGAAGGGGTCTCGTGACGTCGGAACGGCTGACACGGTCGTGTAAGTAAACGGCGGCAAACGAAAAATGTCACGATCTGTGCACAGCCGCAGCAGCGGCAGCGTTTAGTACGTGTTTTACTGCTCCTAGGGCAGCAGGCTTGCGAACGAACAATGTTGTCAATGCCCATGGTATCATATAGACGCGCCAGGTGGATAATATTTTAGCAATAGCATAGACCACAAACGTAAAGATCTGTTTCATGTTTTTTTTTAATTTGCACTACGATTTGTTGTGGTGTTCGCCCTACTTTATTGGAAGCCACACGCAAACTAGACGGGTGTGAGATGACTGTAACTAGCCGATGACAATGTGTGGCTAGTCTTGTGGCTTGTGACCACGGACTACAGTAGACTATTGCGATGGGGTACGTACGGCGAGGACACTATCATCAACAGCGACAACACAAAATAAACTCGGTACGTATCATCCCCCATGTGTACAAACAACGGCCTTGACATCTCACCGCCGAACCTTGCCAAGTACGTACTAATAGCGACAAAGCCCCTATTAAAACACAGGCCCCCGTACTCTGGCGCACCTGTCCGCCATCACAGCTCAAAGCTCACCTGTCTGGGCGTCTTGATGGCGTATACCTTCTTTGTCTTTTTGCACTTGGCACGGCAGACGATCCCAAACCCCCCGTACCCGATGACGACGACTTCCTCATACCTCTCTTGCGACTGCTTCAACCCATTGACCGCCATTTCTCTCTTGCAGGCGCAAGCGGCCCTTCTAGCCTCGATGTGGGCGTCCCTGAACAACCCAGGGAACCACCTATTTATAGTTGCCGCCATTCTGGGAGGCCCTGCATCAGCCCCACGAGGACGGATCATATCCAGGGCTCTCGTCCCCCCAGTCGGCTGTGGAGGGGAAGGGAGGCGCGCCTGAAACACATCAATTGTTGCTAACCTGGACGACGTGCCAACTTTAATTTTTCAGCAAGGATAAATAAATACTCCCACTCCTTACGTTTTACCCCTGAGTCGAGGAGTGGCAAGGCGGCGTCGGTGCTGCCGTATTATTGACAGTAGTGATAAGGCATGCGCCAGTCCGACGCCGATCGAAGAAGAAGAAGACGAAGAAGAAGAGGTGGAGCGCGATTAAAAGACACCCCTGCATGGCGCGCGCATCGTCTGATACCAACACAAAGAAAACGCTTCACAGGTACTCTATGCTGTGCCGGGACCGACTGCTGCTGCCTTAGACGAGTGATCTACCAGGCACGTCAAGGAAGGTTTGACTACAACGAGCAAATACAGTGAAGATCAAGTTGAAAAAACACAGGTACAGTAGGCCTGTACATCCGTCTCGCGCACCTCATCGGCCCACTTCTGCAGATCGTCAAGTCTGGTCGTCAGCGTCTTGTTTCTTTCCTAGCTCGAGGTAACGGCAAAGCGGAGCGGGAGTGACCGAGGTCTGAGTGCACCCCACACACCCACAAAGGGACCACCAAGAATAACAGCGGGCTTTAACAGCAAATTCGTTGTAGCAGTAACGGTCTGAGTAGTCATGCGGTCGGTGTACGAGTACCCTGAAGGAATGTTGGCAAGGGCCAGAACCAATGCATGCAGCTAACCCAGCGCAACTAATAAACACGCGTTGTAGCATGTAAGTTTGCCGCAGTGAGCAGCAGTGAGTGTTATTCGAAGTATGTATCGTGTTGAATTGATCCAGGCTGAGCATTGTTCCTGGCTGGCGAACCGACACGTACAGCAAAAAAAACAAGTCACAGGGACGCCACATAAGCACACGCCACGCACGGACTGCCTGATGTGGCTTGCCGCGCAGGAGATGCTAAAATCAAACCTGCGATATGTTGAGAGCGTTTTTATTCTCCTGCAGCTCCTCCGCCAGCTTGTCACACTCCAGCGTTTTTTGTTCGAGTTGGTCCTATGAGCCGAAAGGGTTGTTATGAGCCGAAAGGGTTGTTTGGCGGATTTACCGGGGTGCAGAGAAGTGTGAGTTCTAAATCACTGTTACCGTTTGAGTCGGCGGGGCGTCCGTGTGTGTACCTACAGTATGATATGGTACATTTTGTTTTCTGCCTTGTTCGCGGCAGTTTTGGAATATAATACCGCGCAAAACCCATGAAGCGTATGTAGCATACAACTTGCAGTCATGAAACACACCGCAGCCCTTGCCAAGGCAACGCAAGTTCTTTTCCGCTGCACTGCTGATCAAAGTTGACACGGCAGTGTACGTTGCGCTCGGTTGCGCCAACGGGGAATCTGGTGGATCAATGCATTTCAGCAGCCCCAGCAGCGGCAGCAAGAGCGGTATGAGCAACGGCAACAGCAGCCCGGGCGTATTACATCCTAAAACGTAATAAATACCAGGTACCTGGTAACACCTATTGAAAACGGCGACTCACAGTAGCCAACCGATGTTTCGTCTCCGCCTCCTCCGCTCGTTGGCGGTAGGTAGCGATCTCTCCCTCCTTGCCGGCCAGGAGCCTCTGCAACTGATCGAGCTGGTCAGTTCGCTCGCTCATCGGGGCAGTCGTCCTCGTCGGCGAGTGTACGACGATAATTGCCTTCGCGACAGCCTGATCACGACAGCAGGGGGGAGGAAACCGGAAACAAATGACGCGACGAGAGCGTGGTTAGCATCCAGCAAGCGCTCAGTTTTCGATCTGTGTTTTTGCTTCTCGAAAAACACGCGCGCGCGCGCTCGGACTCTCTGCGTACGCAAGCTGGTGACCTCATGTAACGCAGCACAGAGCACTATTAAATAGAACAACTACACACATACGCTCGCACTCTTCGGAGTACGTACGCTCGCGAGACCTCTGGTGGCGACGCAGCAGGGCAGTGAGTAGCCATGATCTACTGTACTGTACTACTACTGCTCTACGTATCATATGTTGGGCAATGTTTTCTGAAGCTCCTTGTTCACTCACGGGTATGATGCGAAATAAACGATGGGAACTACAGTGCCGACGCAGAAACCCAACGTTCCTGGAGTCGAGGTACAGTAGAAACCGATCTGTCGAGGGATCCAATCGATCTGCATTATTCCAGAAAACACGCGGCGGATATACTGCGCGGACTGCCATCGCGGCGACTCCGTGGCCGACATGGCATCACGCGCTCCCCTTCCTGGCGAGACCCGGCTCGGGCAACACCAAGCAACGTGTTCCGCATTCTTCGGCGACCGCTAATTTAGATGTTATAATACTGTAGCCCTGTTGTGTTGTGAATGCTGGATGTTGTTATATGTGTTCGGATATCCCTGCGGCTGGCTGCATTTCAATTCTCGATTTTTGGTACTATTTTCAAGTGGCTGGAATTTGGTTGAGAACGATCTCGAACATCGGCCATCGTAGCTGGGGTGCGGAGATCATGCTCGCCGCAAATAGGGAGGAGCTAAAAAGTGGATGCAGAATGCAAGCGATGGCCTGAGCAGTGCCAGCCGTGTTGGCGCACGGTCTCTCTCTCTCTCTCTCGTTTGACCATTCCAAACAACTCGCCCGACCTTCCCCCGACAAAAGGCGGTGCTCCTCGATGCTCCGATATGTACTCGGCCGCACAACCGAGCCTACGAACAAAAGAAGTCGTAACTGCTTTTTTTTTTCTGTACAGTATTATACGCATGGGCGAGGTTTCGGCAATCCGTCAACACCTATGATACGAGCTCGGCCCGGGCGCTACACGCTATCACGCTGGTCTGATAATCACCTGTTGTTGTTGCAGACCGTCACCGACGCGTTCATTCTGCTGTATCTCGCTGCCCTCCCGAGCAGGGCTCCTCGCCCGGCGATCGTCCACCTCCGTACCACGCAGCATTATGGACGTCTCTTGCGAGTTTCACACAGCAGCAGCGGCGGCGGTGGATGGAGTGGGTATATTGACTTTTTCGGTGTGCCGCGGTCGAAAATCGCAACACGAGCACAGCCGTGCCACGCGGCCGTGATCGCCTATCACGGAAGCCGCGGACGGACCAGCGAAGATGACCACCACGCCGCACTCTCTCCGCTCCTGTCGCTTGTCTGAGCCTTGGCACCCTTGCTAGCTCGCCTGGGTGTTTGTGCGCGGACGCAGAATGCAGAACAGGAATACCACATGAGGAAAACCTGCGGCGTTTTCGGTACGGGGATGTACGAGCTATCCCGTTGGCATGCCACCGAAAAAAAACGGACGCAGCGAATCCAGCAAGAAGTATCAAAGATCTCGTACCCCAAGCACTGTTGTGTACGGGAGACGGGAGTACCGTATGACTGCTGCTGCTGTTGTTGTTTTGGTCCCCATATAATACGACCTGAAACATATTTTTGGAAACGTTTGATACAGCAGTACACGTATTCTGGTGATGGTTCTGCCTGCGCGTCGTACTTCTTTTAGTATGTTACACTTCCGACGCACCCCCTACCCCCCCAGTAGCCCGCCGGGCTGCTTCGTGTTGGCCGATGCTGTATCATGTAATCGTAGGACAAGATTTCTGATGTCCCCAACAAGGCCAAAGGAGTTGTGTACCGTCACAGGCTGTCTCTGTCTTTCTATCGTTTCATACTATTGTATACCCCAGACAACATACATGCAGACCCCTTTGTTTCCCTTCCGCGGGTTTGCCGCCTGGAGTGGTGAATGTGGCCGTCGCGCGGGACACCTTGGTTGCATGCCCGGTTGTCCGACAGTAGTACTGTACTGTAGTTTGATCATAATACGTACACCTACTATTATATCATACATATGATACGATCATATGGCGGGTACACAGCTGCGCTACTGTACTGTTGCTTGCTGTACTGTACAACTTACTGTTACTGTTGTACCGGCAGTAAGTACAGTAGTAGCGGTATCGGACAAAGCTGCTTGCTGCGAGAACACAGCACGCATTGGTCATACCACTAATTGTTACTACGACGTACTGAGCTTCTTACAGTAGAATAGTACGTAATGTGTCATCTGCGTGATCATCTGCTGCTGTACTCCGTATATACAACAATAGTGTGCCAGTAGCTGGGTTGACCCATCAGGCCTTGATTTGAATGGACATCGTTTGTTTGCGAGTTGACTGATCGATACTCGAGAGATCATTTTTTTGTGACCTGCGTGGTAC
Source organism: Costaria costata (assembly GCA_036873775.1). Classification (NCBI taxonomy): domain Eukaryota; class Phaeophyceae; order Laminariales; family Agaraceae; genus Costaria; species Costaria costata. The sequence continues at coordinate 9,498 of JAYJME010004232.1, forward strand.
ATCGATCACGCGCATGCATGTTCAACTACAGTATTTCTATTCTATCCTTGTGAAGGATACAGATACTACTGTAGGCTGTAGGTCGCCAGCGACTCTCCCCTTGGAGTGCCAGGGTCAACCGGACGCTCTTACAAGGGCGATACGAGCACATAATCAGTCTGCGCACACTGAGACAAATATATACGAGTATGTACATCAAGCGGTCTCGTTCGGGCCTTGAACGTACAGCAATTGCAGTACGTACAGTAGTACTCGTATGCGCTGGATTTTTGGCCTCGATCGTCTCGATCGAGACGCTTTGGTTTTGTTTGGGTCATTTTTATAGATGATTGTGTTCAGACAGGTGACCTCCCAACACCATCGATCCACAGCACGTACCACCGCACCAGCAGCAACACCGCACCACCGCACACCCAGCACCGCCCCATCAACCGTCAATTGTCAATCATCAACCATCAAAATAGTCAAAATCATTAAAGCAGCAACGACGTCGACGATCGACGATATAGGCCAAGGTTGACAGTTACATTACACAGTTGACAGTCTCGTGGAAATTTACTGGAAATTTATTAGATTGACATTTTAGGGGGCAGGGCTCGGCTGGGGGCTGAGCGAACTCCGCGAACTCTGGGCTGGGCAGGGGCCGTGAGGTAGACTTGGTTTGGTGTGGTTGTGGCTGTGGTTGTGCTCTTCGGAGATTCGAAGAGAGCCAAGACAAGAGAGAGGCAGGCGCTGGCTCATGTCCGCGTGGGATCAAGACTCGCCACGGAAGACAGTCCATCTCGACCACACCTTGCTGCAACCCGAGATAGAAAACGCGCAGCTCACACATTCTACGAACGAGTACGGCGCCTGCAACAAGCTAAGGTACGCCAGTGCGGGTATGCAGCAGCAACAGCAGCAGCAGCAGTAGCAGCAGCAGCAGCGGCAGCTTGCGGTAGCAGCTTTGCTAGAGATTGTGGACAACTGAGGTGCTCGTTTGGCCCTTGTGTCGATACTGTACCCACCCCCATATCACACGACATCCGATCAAAATCAATCACCTCTGCTGCTGAATCCGATGCAGTGCTGCTGTGTTAGTGTTGCACGTTGCAGGTACGTATACGAGTACACCGGTAGTCGCAGTCGTGGTCGCTTCAAGCAATGGCACATCGTCAAACAATCCTCTGGGGTTTGCCTCATGGGCCAAGGACCATGGGACACCGCGTTCGACAGAGCAGTCTGCCCGACGAGAACACATGTGGCTATACTGCTTGACGAGTTTGTGTGCGTAGTGCGTAGACTTTAGCTTTGCGAAGAACGCTGGTTCTTGGGACCTATAATGCACGAATAGTCTACCGCTGTATAATATGAACGTGAACAGCAGTGAACACGTATGTATGTAACACGAGCTTTGAATTGTATCGCCGAGATCTTTATCTTTCCATGTAAGACGCATCGACTACCTTTACAGCCGTACTGATACCATCATACAGCAGTACTAGCGGGTCCGCCGTCGGAAAGCAAACGCTTGAATGATGGAGCGATGGAGTTTCCACTACGACTCCTGCTGCGAAAAACATGCGGCGCAATTCGACACAATTTGCCTGTTGTGAAACCTGCTGCACAGCATTTACACAGTAGCAATACAGTTCGTAGTACCAGCAACAGCGGTGACC
>JAYJME010004233.1:0-11155 GCA_036873775.1 Costaria costata
GGCACACCCAGTCTGACATAAGAATCCCAGTCTGGCCAAAAATAAGAGATTCTTAACATCTGTCGCGTACTGTAGTTCATTGCCTCGTTGCTTCATTGCCGACGAGCATGAGCATGAAGGTGCCCAACACCAGCGCGCCTGCTGTGTGCTGTAGCTAGTAGTAGTGTGCCTGCTGGCTGTGATGACCGTTATCATACCAATTGTTCTGTTGTTGTACTTGCCGTAAAAAAAAATCGGATTTATAGCCTGTTGTGCGATTGACCCCCTGTTCATGTAACCCCTTAGCCCGTAGGGCTACAGTCTTCAGCTATACGTAAAGCAAACAGGTATACAAATAGTACAGCCTGCCGTACTCTGTACAGCCATACCCTGTACAGAAAACGTTGCCACGCTGACATCTTATGCATACCGCCAGGTCTCATGTATTCATACTTACCCTGATTATCTGCGTGTCACAGGTAGTTTCCTAGGTGCTCTACTACTGCTCTTCTCTGTTGTACGACCCCACCGCTTTTTCACTTATTCATGTCAAAGTATACTACCCTGTTGAAGCGTTTTGGGACAAGCCGAAAAGCCTACGTGTAATATGTATCCCCTATTTCTACCTTTTTCTGCGCAAAAATGATCTCCTACGCTAAGCCCAAGTAACCCCCCCCACCTACACGTGGCTGCAGTTCTAAGAGGTCAAGCTGGCATTTGTGTGTCGTGTCTCGCGGCTAATTATTGATGATGTTGATGATTGCGTGCCGCTGTTTTCAGGTGGCTTCTGCGATGATCCTCCTCACGCTCTTCTGGATGCACTCCATGGACACCAGAAAGGTTAGACTAAACACTTTTTGTATCCCCTACCCTGGAAGGCTTTTTCTTGCATGTTCGCAATCTATTCTTCTCCGCAGGCCACTGGTCTTTTCTCGCGCTTGACGGTTATAGACTGCAGGCTTGTTGTATACCCTATTTATAGTTCGTAGGCTTTTTCTTTGCATATTTGCAAGCTCTCGTAGCTCTTCTTCTCCGCAGGCCGCTGTTCTTTTCTCGCGCTGAAAGGCTAACGTAGACTGCCTGTCGACTTTTGTATAGCCTGGTAAGATTTTTGTTTGCATGTTTGCAAGCCCTTCCGGGCAGGCCGCTGGTCTTTTCTCGCGCTGAAAGGTTAGACTTCCGGCTTGTTTTATGCCCTGGTACGTAGGCCTTTTTCTGTTGGGTATTTGCAAGCTCTACTCGTAGCTCTTCTCCGCCGACCGGTGGTTTTTTCTCTCTCGCTGAAAGGTCAGACTGGCGGCTTGTTGTACACCCTGGTACGCCTTTTCTCTGAATATTTGCAAGCTCTAGCTCTTCTTCTCTGCAGGCCGCCGGCCTTTTCTCGCGCTTCCGACTGCCGGGCACGCAGGAGGTCCCGCCGGTACACTGAGGCGCACGTTTGGGCCGCCGCCGGGCTCCGTGGCGCATGCTCTCGGCGTCCGAAGTCGCGCAAGCTGGCTCTTTTTTCGAGGGGTTGTGTTCCGCCTCGCTGAACCGCGCAGGATGATGGAAACCCACAATTTCAGCTTTTGGCTGTATGCTGTATGATACAATATATACCTGGTATGATATATGTGTACTACCCTGAACGAAAATATAAAGACCGTTGGGATATAGATATTAATATCATATTATACGTATCATACCAAGCGTTCCTTCTATGTCCATCCAGAGTGTACTCTATTAGATTGTACCAGGTACTATTAATAAATAAAGTTACAATTTTGCATTTTTTTTTGTCCTCGCAGTCGTACCTTTGGAACACACCTTGAAGCTTGAGGTAGACATATCATACATGATACGACCGTACACCCTGAAATACCTGGTACCTGGTACTCTTTGCGTGTCATATAACAGGTGCTGCTCAAGGTATTATAGATACTACAGTATGCGAACTCGCTGGCACGACCGTACCAGGTATAGTACAAGCAAAAAAATAAATGCAGTGAGGAACAGCACGCCTGTGCATTTCATTGAAGCTGCATTGCATTTTATTTTTTGTTTTGAAGACGATCCAAAACGACGTTATTTACTACGTAAGGGTAAAATGTATGTGTGTGTGTTCTTCACATCAAACCGTTCCGTTCTTCTACTCGTCGACATCCGGCATCATCTCCAGTGTCCGTGCTGATTCTTGATTCTTCACCCTAAGAGAAACCCGCTCTGTGGCTGTGGTCACAAACTATATACGACAGAGATAATGCCTTGTAGTGTATTAGACAACACACTGTCATGCCATCGTGCTGACAACAGGCACGACATACATACGCCCGCAACCGACATATGTACATCGAAAGAGAGAATACGAAAATAAAAGAAAATAAAAGGAAAAGACAAGCATTAAGAGCAAAACAAAAAATAAAACGAAAATGAAAATGAAAAAATGAAACGAACAAAATTAAGAGGAAAACGAAGAAACGATCAAAACGGAAAGGAGAGCCACAGCTCGGAAGCAGGAACAAAGCAAAGCAATACAATAACACAACGAAATAGGCCCGAGTTTGAGCCAAAATGGACACGCAAGGAGGAAACAAAATAAGGCTACGTAGACGCGAGAAGAGAGAACGAATGGAAGACAAAAATTAAGACAGAAAGGAAGACAAGAAATAAACAGATTCACGGGAAATGAAAGCACAAAAAATACCACGTTCGAGGCAGCCGCAGCAGTTGGTGGTATGACTACAGCAGTAGTAGCATAGACAGGCAGTTTCTACCTACTATTAATAGTCGGCCTGGTACCTTGCTACCCTGTCTGCCATCTCTTTTCTGCTTTCGTCCACCGCGGTTTTCCTTCTACTCTTCCTGCTGCCCCCACTCTCTTGGACGGCTTTCCTTCTCCTCCTCCTGCTACCTACCGTCCCCCCATTCCCTTCAGCACCACCCACAGCGGATGCGCTGCGCTGCCTTACTCAGCTCCGCCTCCTTCTCATGCCACCTGGTCATGAACCTTTCGGCTACTTCGAGGACTCCACGTTGCCACTTGCCCGCCTTTTTCGCTGCAGTGGGCCACAGCGCGGTCTCAACTCCAAACATCAAGGGGGCGTTTTCCGTGGATCGCTCGGAGGCTCGGAACTCCCTAAGGTCTTCAACTACTGCTGTAGGCACCTGTACCACGTCTTCCACTATCTGTCCGCCTGGTCTCGGGTCCTCCCCGCCAGTCATCGCCCCGAACAAGACCCGACTGAGCAGTCTCCCCTCGTTTTGTCGCACCAAGACCCCCCTCCGCAAAGAAGAGCCGCCGCTTACGAATGGTCGTTCCGATGCTCTCCAATCTTGTTATCACGAGGGCCTTCGCGTACGAGAGGGTGGTTTGGTCGGTACGGTGTCGGCGCTTGAAGCCAATGACTCGCTTGAGGACTTCGTGTTGAGCCTTTCGGAGCGCGGCGAAGTGTTCCGCTTTGAGGGCCCATGTCGCACACCCGTATAGCAGAGTCTCAATCGCCTCGCTCGGCCTTCAGCATGCAAGCTTTGAGACTAAGCGGTGCGGTCGTCCTGTGATACAACTGAAAACGTATGATACCAGAGGAGAGCATACATTATGTTTGCGAAGGGAGCACTTTGTAGTGAAATAGCCAGAAAAAGTATACCAGGTGTTTCGGAAGCAACGTGCGAGCTCTCGCTTAGGTCTGCCCGCGCAGGCGAATTTCTTAGATTTTTCCGCACAGCGACCTAGGGTCTTTCCAAGCACAGCGACCTATTACGGGGGCCATAGTTAACAGGACCAAATATTGTTAGCAAAAATAGGGAAATACATTGGTTTTGGTGTCCACAGTAGGCCGTATTGTGTCTACAGTAGGTCCTACTAACTATGAACCAAATATTGTTAGCAAAAATAGGGAAATGCATAGATTTTGGTGTCTACAGTAGGTCCTATTGTGTCTTCAGTAGGTCCTATTAACTATGGTCCCCCGTAATAGGGTCTTTGCAAGCACAGCGACCAAACAGCGCACCAACTAAGCAGGCCTATGGTTAGGATTAGGGTCGGGGTGGAGGCCGCCGTTCGCCGAACCCGAAAATGCTCTCACCATCGGGGAAAACCCCCCCTTACAGTTAGTCTCTCGTCACAAAACCCTGTATACCTGTGAAGGTACTGCTTTGGTAGGCTGGTAATTTCCTGTAAGATTCCTGCGGAATCGTACTTGTATTACTTGGGAGGCATGTCTCGATCTGGATAGGAAAACAGGGGATTCACAGAGGCGAGGCATCCCCCCCCCGCTGGTATACTTCGTATAGTCTCATCGCGACCGCAAGGAACAAGGGCTGTTTTCTTGTTTCTCTCTGAGCAATCAACACACGCGAGTGGCAACGCGACCCGCTCGTAGGCAAAAACCTTCAGGGGATACGTCGGGTCCCCATCCTGACCGCAACACTTGGTATCGACGGCAGGACGGCTGGTCGTGACGTCACGGCAGCCCTCTCGTCGACTGCTCGAGCCCGTGAAAAGCTGTTTCTGGCCCAACCGTCCGGCACGGCCTCGACCGACCTCCCCACCAACGCGCCATTGACCCAGGTCTTCGGGGCCTACCGCGGTGCCAGCATCCGCCACGACGGCCCTGGCAGAGCAGCAGGCGCCTCCGCCTTTTTGGAGCCTACAACAACGTCGGCAGCCGCCAGGACGACCTCGGACCAGCAGGTTTTCCGCCGGGATCCGGAACCGGCCGCCAAAGCCTTTACGATGGCCCGCCCGTTTGTGCTCGCTCCCCCCAGGCGCTGTTGCTGGGCACGAGTCGTTCCCGTCTCCGGGACTCGGTCTGGTGGTTTTGCGCCTGGGGGGAGCCGACCTGACGAAAGCGGCCAACGCCTCCTGTTGCTCCTTGCGTTGGCGAGTCGTCTCGATAGGTCTCGATAGAGGCGGCTTCCATCTCCACCGCCTGATCGACCTCCTTCTGGGCCTCCTCGGCGGATGAGGCCTCGCCGTTAAGAGGTGTGGGAGGGGGTTTTGAGGAGCCGTATCTTCGACTCATGTTCCAGTTCGTGGAACCGAGCTTCCCCGAATTTCCCATTTTTCTGCATACAGACGTGGGGCCTATGTAAGGCGGTATACTAGGGCCAAGACATTTTGACCACATTATCTCGAGTGGTCGCCTTATTCATGTCGCCTTATAGGCCCCACTACTGTATACGGCCCGTCAGAGTGGGATAGTGCGGAGGTACTGCTTTGGTAGGCGGGTAATTACCTTTTTTTTACCTGCGGGATCGTATTTATATTACTTGGGAGGCATGACTGGATAGGAAAAGAGGGGATTCGCAGGGGCGAGGCAACCCCCCCCTGGTAGTCTCATCGCGACCGCAACCACAAGGAACACAGGTTGTCTTCTTCTATCTCTCTCTGAGGAATCAACACATGTGGGTGGCAACGCGACCCGGTCGTATGCAAAGCCTGCAGGGGATACCTCGGGTCCCCACCCTGACTATGATACGCCTCATCGAAAGAGCATCATTGTAGGTGGGCGCATCTAGAAAATTTCGCCTGCGCTGGCAGATGTACCAGAGCTGGCAGCGTACCCATATGCAGTGGTGTCGGACTGCTGTCCGTCCAATCGTCCAATGACCGCACATATACATACAGCATATTCGTTGTCAGTCAGAGCCGGGTCGGGGTTATAGAGAAGTGGTCAATTGTGGATACCAGGTCCCCTTCCCCTAGATTGTACCGCCTCATTAGATACAACTTCAAGATCACCAAAGGTGCCTCACTCCGTTCCGTGAAGACCCGAGGCACCGACCCACCTCGGTGTGTCCTCCACACCGCCACCACAAAAGAGAGAACCTGTCAGGGGCTCCGCCCCACACAACACGTATTTATGTAATCAATTGTACGAGGTATCTTGGTTGTGTCATGAAGGGAAAGTCCGAGAAACGCCTGATTGGGTGTGTTACATGCATCGATCTGATTGGCTTCTGACTTGTTGTCGGAGGCTTTACGGTATCGGGTAAGCTGTTAGCTACTAACTATTTCATGCTTGGTACAATACGTTCTACTTACAATACTGCTCTGGAGTACTGGTCGGTATTAGGTACCAGTAGCTCGTTCTTGCTTGCGTTGCCTGTTAATCTTGCTCATTTCTCGGCGGTTGCTACTATTGCAGTACCAGGTACGCACGTACGTACCAATAGTTTCCAGTATATAATATGATGCAGTAGTTGCTGATTGCTTGCATGGATGCCGCTGATGTACTGCATGCTACATACCGGTGGTGTTATATCAATAGTACCGTAAGTACCGTTTGAGGAGACTGGAGACTAGTTTCTATTTATATGACGCTGCTATTAATAACTGATGGCGTTGCTTACCGTACTGATACACAGCAGCGTCGCGTACATCCTTTACTCCAAATTCGAAACGAAAGCCTGTTCGTGGTGTGGCTCTACGCGTGCTGCTCTTGTATTGTTGTTGTTGTTGTTGTTGTTGTTGTTGTTGTTGTTGTTGTTGTTGTTGTTGTTGTTGTTGTTGTTGTTGTTGTTATCGGTGCTTTAGTTGCGATGCCAAATAAAACGACGGCCTGGTACCGCGTAGTTTTATTGCGGCGGCTGTCGCTATGCTTGTTTCACAATAACCAGTAACAGCATCACCCAAGCTGCAGTGCTAAAAGGCTGGTTGGCGTCCTGGGAGTGAGATCCAGAAGGAGTCTGCTTATTGTGGGAGCGGCGGAGGTGCGCTCTGCTGTGGTGCCGGCATCGCGAGCGTTCGAGGCAACTCTTAAGTCGGAGACCTCCCCCGAAAGGTTCATGGACCATCGATTGATACGGCCATTTTACATTATCAGATCAAAGCATCATAACTCGATTAGGTTGCAGTATAAAAACATCTGTTGTACCTGAGGGTATCTATCGTCGACAGTGTTAACTTGTTGCAGCGCAAGAAAATGCTGCGTCTGTGTGCGTGCACCTTATGCACGGTACCATGCGCACGATCGTGCCGACCGACAGCAGCAGCAGCAGCAGCAGCGGTGTGACATTTTGTCCTTCGTATAACATCTACCGGTATGATAAGAAGTACCTGGTACCTGGTATGTATTATACCTATTCGTACAGCAGTAGACTACTGCTGTAAATTAACAGAGTCGTTTCGTTTGGTTAAACTCAAACCAACTTGGGTGACGACGTGACATTTGATTGCTCCCTGTCCCGTGGAACTTCCAGCGCTGCAACAATTTTTTCGTGGGTCATGCTTGCTCGGCGTGGACTGAAAGATGAAAAAGCGGCTCAAAAAAAGGTGCTCCAAAGCGGCTTGTTTCGAAAGCGTATTGCGTTGTAACAAAGGATTCTGCTTCAATTTCGCTGTAATAGTGTTTTTTTTTACTGGCGATGGAGAACCGAAGAGTAAACTTTTATGAATAGAGTCGTTTCGTCGGGTCAAACTCAAACCAACTTGGGGGACGGCGTGACGTCTGATTGCTCCCGGGCCCGTGGAACTTCCCAGTAGTTGTAACGTGGTGACAGTGAATCTTCCTGAGGTAGCTATTTACACACTCTGGTTGGCTGAGGGGTATTCTATAAGCGGCTCAATCAACCTAAAGTTTTTCCAAGCCCCGGCATCCCGATCTGGCCGAATCAACCTATTCATCCTAGGCTTTCCAAGCACAGCATCCACGCCGGCCGAGTCAACCTAGAGCATTCACAAGCCACAACATCCAAGCACAGTTCACCCCATAGCGTTCGGGTTAAGGTTAGGGTTCGGGTCGGGTGGTTGGCTTTAGGCACCACGGCCAATACCTCCGTAAAGATCCAATATCAAGGTGTGATTACGCGTCGAACTTCCAGCGCTGCAGCACGCCGCACAATATAGATATTGCTATTGCCACGCACCGTATATATGACACTTGCTGCTCTGCCTTTTGTCAAACGCCTCGTGCAGCTCTACCACTACTACTGCCGTTTGTACCTTTGTTGTGCGAGTAGCAGGTGAAATCTACGTATAATAGTGCCCAATCCATGGCTGCGCAGACTTCGTGCTCGTGCTGGAGCAAAGCAAACTTACTTGAAGCTACTCGTACGTAACCGTTACCAGGTACCTCGCGAGCTGTGGCTCTACTTTTCGGCTGGATTTTTTTTTTTGTTGACCTTGAGTTTGTTTTCATTCCTTTTCGCTTTTCGTTTATTTTCTTTCTATCATTTTTTCTTGTTTTTTCTTTTCTTTTTCTTTTTTTCTTTTTGATTTATCTGGCGTAGGAATTGATGCTGTGCCTGTCGTACCCAGTATGCTGACATGACAGTAGTGCGTGGTACGCTGCATTTTTTGTAATGCATTATCTCTGTGTCGTAGCTTGTAACCACGGAGCGTGTTTCTCCTCGTAGGGTGAAGAATCAGGACGGACAATGGGTGTGCTGGATGTCGACGAGTAGAAGAACGGTTTAATGTGACACACACAGAGTATACTCTGTAGCTGGTATTCTCTCCGATTATAATAATATATTTTATAAAATTGAAAAAATACGTCAGCTGTGAGTACGACCAATTGAATGATTAATATGTAAAAGACCGTTGCTTGAGGATACGCCGCACAAACAACAGACAACCCACCCGCCACCCACCACAGGTGACGTCGGATTTCGGCCGAAATAGCTCGTGCTTTCGTAATTTTGACGTTTGACGAAATATTACCTCCTTACACGGGCAATTACGACGAAAACAGGGGACGTTCAAGAGACATCCCCGGTAAGGTCGAAAGGCACATCCAAAATTGCACATGCCTATTCGTATCCGTTGGTTCGTATCCGTTGGCTCTGTGTTCAAATTGTGAGGCAAGCATCCGTCCGCGGACGAATATCCTCCCCGGAAGTATGGGGCAAGTATTCAGAAACAGGGGGCAAGTATTCAAAAACAGGGGGGAAGTATTCAAAAGCAGGGGGCAAGTATTCAAAACCATGGGCAAGTATTCAAAAACATGTGCAAGTATTCGTGGACAAATAGTACCGATTCGACGAATAGATGTCGCGACTATTCGTGTATTCTTGCCTCCACGACGTATCACACAGCTTGGAACGTTGATTATCAACCATTCAATCGGTGGAACTCGCAGCTGACGTATTTGTATTACGTAATTTTACGAGGGTTTGCGGCTGACGCCACCCGCTCATTCGCGGGGCCCAAGACCTTGGTACGTAGTGGTCGCCGATGTGCATTGGAATGTGGCCTGCTTGCTTCGCGGTACTAGAGCACTTCTTGTGATTTTCTGTGTATCGCACGTGTACATATTATACGCTTAACCCTTTTAGCACTGCGAAAAATGTTCCCAAACTATTTCTAAGTAGTTTTGTCCCCAAAAATCGTTTCCGGCTCTGAAGGGGTTAAAGTAAACCTATGGCGAGAAACGTAGTATTGGAAGAGACGGATAGAACAGGACTGCTACTTGCGCGTCTGCGTCTGACAATGAAGGACACACCCACCGACCTGAAGAACAGCTTGTAAAAAATCAGGGCCTTCCTCGGGGTAGTTCCCGAAGACTTCGGGAATCGCGGTGAATCAACCATAGCAAAGTTACCAATGAAGAATAAACAATGGCAAAATCCTCGGGGTAATTCCCGAAGACTTCGGGAATCGCGGTGAAATTTTGCCGTTGTTTATTCTTGGGCAAATGCCAAAAACAGGTATACCTGATCTGTTTGAGCCAAAATAAGGTACATATTAAAACCAAGTGAAAACGCGCGCCACGAGCAGTGTTCTGTCCACGAAAATCCATAAAAAAAATATTGCGCTTAACAGCTAAAAGCATTATTAAGCGTGCGTGCCAAATGGCCTCCAAAATCTGAATTGTTTCGTTTTCTCTAAGGTGTAGATACCACGGGCTCCACTTGGACCTGCAGAGAGTCACTATGAACAGATTTCGTTTGTTTCGCCACGGCGGGGTCGCCAAGAGTATTTAATCTGCCCCCCCCTCGGCACGAAATCACCTTGCCGTATCAAATCTGAGACCACCTCGACGCGGGGTGGTGCAGACAAAGACCATGCATGGTGTATAGACTGCTGTGCTGTGGCCATAGAAAACAACAGAGTACACATCACAGCAACTATTAAATAACTGAAGCACGTCGCATTCTCCAAAGAATAAAAAGTGAAACCAGCGTACGCATGCACCTGGTATGCATGTATAAATCCGTACTTTTACGTACGACGTACAATACGAGTACACAGAGTTTATACGTTAATGGTAATACAGAAGAATTTCAACCGAGGGAGGGCAGACGCATACGAAGAGAAAAAACTGTGTACGTATGGCCTCTCTGATTGGTCCAAAGTTGGGCAAAATCAGTTGAAAGCTAGACAGAGTAGAAAAAAACAGGTATACCTTGGCCTTAGCGTGCCAAAATCAGTTACGATGTCAGCCTGGCCAATAGCAGGGCTCCTGGTGTGTGTTTTATACTTGTTATTAGCATGTAACTGATTTTGGCCGAAAAGTGGCGAGGTGTACCTGATTTTGGCAAAAACCCTATATAACATGTATCTCTAACGGCGGCTCCCTTTTCATTTTCCAATATGGTTCGGTGCGGACCTAGCCCATGGGACTGTGCATAGGGCTTAGGTTTTGCACGGTATGCTTTTTCTCAAGGTCGATTTATTGGGCAAGGCATACCAGGTATGATAGAACTCCTCGGGTGAGGAGCCTCTCAGAACCTCTCAAGTGCTGCTGTACCCCAGCCGGAACACGCGTCGTTCAGCAGGTGACGCCTTCAATATTTCCACACATCGGGGCACATATTCCCACTTCATGATCTCGATCGTTCCGGGCAGCTGCTATATATTCCTGACCTGCATGATCTATGATAAGCCCATGTTGCTGGGGTGGGAGCCGTACAAATCTGCAAGAAGGTCATGCTTCCTGGGCTTGGAGCTGTACTGTACAGATCCTGATCCTGCACGTCGTCTCATGTAGCGGCATGTTAGGATCTAGAGGATCTACTGTGGATGATCTACTGTAGATGATCTAGATCGTGATCTGTCGGGCATGTGAACATTTCCAGGACTTTTCACGGTCCATTTTCGACCGTCATGACCCCACCCACGGGTCGGGTTTTCATGGCCCATTTTCGACCGTCATGATCCCACCCACGGGTCGGGTCTGGTCAGGTCGGGTCGGGTCAGGAGGTTTCTAATTCTCAAGGGTCGGGTCTGGTCACCCTGGCCTGACCAGACCAG
>JAYJME010004234.1:0-11153 GCA_036873775.1 Costaria costata
CTACTACTACTACTACTACTACTACTACTACTACTACTACTACTACTACTACCACTACTACTACTACTACTACTACTGCGTCAACCGGCACTACTCAACCGTTCAAGGCTCGGCGCAAGCACAAAAAAAAGGGCTTTTTTTCTCGAAAGACACCAATTATTGCCGAGAGCGCTTGATAGTGTGGGTAAGCAGAATTCGACGCGACTCGATGAGGGAAGAAAGTGCTGAACTCTTCTCGCAATAAAAATCAAGGCACGTACCGTAGTGGGGAGGAGGGAGCAGAGCCTGCTTAGTGACCCCGGAATCTGACTTACGAGTAGGGAGGGAGAAGGAGAAAGACGAGTGAAGATAATAAATGGGAAGATTTAAAAAATATAATAGTATTGGCCTAATAAGAAAGTAAGGCTCACTTTTGGGCGAACGGCTAAGAAAATTGGGCCTGGAAATCGTGCTCAGCGGCGAGCGCTAAACTAAATCCTATATAATAGCCTGTTCTCAAGGTTGTTTTAAGGGTGGTGTCACAATAAGAATCTGAGGGCTCACTCTAAATAGTAGAAGTTTCTTGTTGGCGGACCTTTACTGTACAGCAGCAGCTGTTACGGGGGACCATAGTTATAGGACCTACTACTGTAGACACAATAGAACCTACTGCAGACACCAAAACCTACATATTCCCTTATGTTTGCTAATAATATTTGGTCCATAGTTAATAGGACCTACTGTAGACACAATAGAAGCTACTGTAGACACCAAAACCTGTACATTTTCCTACTTTTGCTAACAATATTTGGTCTTATTTACTATGGTCCCCCGTAAATAGAACGCCAGCACAGTTGTTCAGGCCGACCTAAAACGTGCGCCTCGAAGCAAAGTGTAGGCAGTGGTGTCGGCATTCATAGTGTTAGCACGGGGGGATCGGGTTTCATGGGATCAGCCTTTCATGGAAAAGGTGGGTTCGGGCGACGACGATGGCGATGGTGATGCCAATACTTCGATAGCAGCAGCAAGAACGCGAACGCTGTTGTGTTCAGACCAGCCTATAAAACGTGCGCCTCGAAGCATTGTGTAGGCTGTGGTGTCGGCATCGATAGTCTTAGCACGGGGGGGATCGGATTCCATGGGATCAGCGTTTTCTGGAGAAGGTAGGTCGGCGCTATAGGACGATGATAACGCCAATACTTCGTATGACGCTACAGTATGGCAGCAGCAAGACCGCCGACACTGCTGTTGCTTCAGGGTTAGGGTATAAAAACGAAAAAATGTTTTAAAAGAAAACGATATTGGATAGTAGTTCCTCAGTGAACCCCTTTAAAGCCGGAAACGGCTTTTGGGGACAAAACTGCTTGGAAATAGCGTGGGATACGTTTTTGTGGTATTACGGGGGACCATTGGTAATAGGACCTACTGTAGACACAATAGGACCTACTGTAGACGCCAAAACCTGTATATTTCCTTATTTTTGCTGACAACATTTGGTCCATAGTTAGATACAATAGAACCTACTGTAGACGCCAAAACCTACTTATTTCCCGATTTTTGCTATTTCGGGGGACCATAGTTAATAGGACCAAATATTGTTTGCAAAAATAGGGAAATAAATAGATTTTGGTGTCTTCAGTAGGTTCTACTGTCTCTACAGTAGGTCCTATTAACTATGGACCAAATATTGTTAACAAATATAGGGAAATATATAGGTATTGGTGTCTGCAGTAGGTCCTACCAGGTATTAACTATGGTCCCCCGTAATAATAACATTTGGTCCTATTTACTATGGTCCCCCGTAATAGTAAAAGGGTTAAGAATCCCGTTCAGTTCCCAGTGATTTTTTTGTACCAACAACTGCTACCCCTCGTATCGTACCATACTTTTGAGGATCGACATAGCGCCGTTGTCTCCCACGGAAGCCCCTAAATAAGCAGACGCCCGCGGAGCCCACACCGGCGTGCGTATCGCGAGAATAACGACGCGAGCCCCAAACCTGATTGGTTTCCTTTCGAACATCGTGGTTGATTAGACTATAGGTTTTTCCGAAGAAGATGATGCTACGTTTGCATGCTTCGGGACCAAATTGTGCCAGGTAAAGGATGTTTGCCCCCTCCCTCGTGCGTGGGTCTTTACTTGTCAAGGGCCTCCGTAAGAGGCCGGCCTAAAGTTTGCGCATCGAAGCAAACAGTGGAGAGTATGGCGCCGGCATCGTTAACCTTGTTGGCACCGAGGGAGGGACCGACCGGGTTTCATGGATCAGCCTTTTTTTTTTACGGAGAAAGCGAGTTGCGGACGGTGACGCTGACGATTATGATGAGGCTTGCAACGACAAAGGGCAATAATGCCGCTGTTTATACCTCGTTAAGTTAGCCCGGCGTAAGCTGCACCCATCGACGAAAAATGTACTAGGGTCTAGTTTATTTATCCGAACGACCGCATTGCCTCTTGTTTTGCGGATTTTTTTTTTCTGGCTGTCGGAAAGGTCCGGGAACTTTCCGCGAACGGTATCCTCGTCGTGTCAGCCGTGGGAAACGACGGGCCGCTCTACGGGACGCAGGTGCGAAAAAAGGGACGGAGCAAGGCTCTCCAGAAAGCAATGCTAGTTGTTGGTGTTGTTTTTGTTGTTGTTGGTGGTGATGGTGGTGTTTGTGGTGTTGGCGGTGTTGGTGTTTGTGGTGGTGTTGTTGGTGTTGGTGCTGGTGAGGTTGTTGCTGTTGCTGTTGTTGCTGTGTTATTGCTGCTATTTGCTCACAGCAATTTATTGGTGGTGTTGGTGTTGGTGTTGGTGATGTTGTTGCTGTTGCTGTTCTTGCTGTGTTCTTGCTGTTATTTGCTCACAGCAATTTATTGGTGCTGTTGGTGTTGGTGATGGTGTTGTTGGTGTTGCTGTTCTTGCTGTGTTCTTGCTGTTATTTGCTCACAGCAATTTATTGGTGCTGTTGGTGTTGGTGTTGGTGTTGGTGATGGTGTTGTTGGTGTTGCTGTTCTTGTTGTGTTACTGCTGTTATTTGCTCACAGCAGTTTATTGGTGGTGATGGTGGTGTTGGTGTTGGTGTTGTTGTTGTTGTTGGTGGTGTTGCTGTTGTTGCTGCTATTTTTGCTGTTGTTTGCTCACAGCAATTTATTTATTGCCTGCAAGTGCGTTTTTACAGAGTACCGATTGTGTCTCATGTGGCCCTTCTGACAAGATAGACATGCATGCAAGAGAGGGGCGCAAACAACGGCCGACGCAAAAAACATGGAATCCTGAGTCTGCCCGGTCAAGCGTAGCGCGACGTGAGATCGTGAGCTTCAATCGCGACTTGACATCACGCAAGAACAGCCCGGTAGCATAGGTCTAACTCACGCGATCGATGTGCATGGTAGCATTCGGTGTGGCCTGTAGGAGCGTGATGGTGTAGTATGGCTGTCTATGCGAAGGACTCTTCGAGGTTGCACAAAGTACCGCGATGTATTTAAGGAACAGTTGTATCTTCATGTTAATACCTTGACGGGCCTGACATCTCCGGACAGAATGGTTATCCTTAACCCATTTGTGAGCGATTTGCTTGTTCCAGCATTTATTGCCTCGTCTGCGTCGGCTCGTTGACGATGTTCTGATCGACCGCTACCGTTTCTCGAGTTGGCGATCATGCTCCGGCGGACCAGGTCAACACTATTGTATCCTCGGAGCCGTGGCGTTTGATTGGTCGGCGCCTCGCGTTCCCCTTGAACCGTGAAGTTTGATTGGCCAGCACGCGTTGCTCCCCTCTCGCCAAGCCATGCACTGAAGTTGTGAGGTACAGCCGTTGGCCAGCATAACCCGGCGGATGACGCTGCCACTATCGTACTTAGTATCTTCCAATCATGACGTTTGATTGGTCAGCACCCTTTCTTCCCTCCTAACCATGACCTTTGATTGGTCAGCGCCCGTGTTCCCTTCCAACCGAGACGTTTGATTGGTCAATACCCTTATTCACCTCCAACCGTGATGTTTGGTTGGTCGGCACCATTTCTACCCTCACAGCCGTGACGTTTGATTGGCCAGTACCCTGTGCTCAATTCCCAACTTGGTTTGATTGACCAAGACCCGTGCTTCCCTCCAACCTAACCGTGATGCCTGATTTTATTGGTCAGCGCCCTTGCTCCCCTCCCAACCGTGGCGCTCAATTGGCCAATACCTTGCTCACCTCCCGACCGCGACGCTTGATTGGTCAACACCCTTGCTCTGCTCCAAACCGCGACACTCGATTGGCCAGCACAACCCGGCGGACCAGGCCGACACTATCGGGGTCGGAGCGACGTCGATCGGCGGGGATGCTGTTGCCTCCTTCCAATCGAGAGGTGAGAGTCTTGGCGCCTGCTATTGAAGCCTCTACGCACCCCGCTACGTATAAAGAGGCTTTTTTTTTGTCACACGGCAAAAAACAGCCGTTGCCCGGGTTGTTTCGTATGGTGGACGTTGTAATCGTCTCGTTTGTTTAGGACCCATGCTACGATAGGGGTGCACCGTTTTGTTTCTGAGGCTCTTCACTCCAGGAGCTAGCTCCATATCACACCCGAAAGCTGGTTTTGAGTAAACTGGAAGGGGCAGCCCGATGAGCAAACGCATGGACTGGGCATTAAAAAAAAAGTCATATCGCTAAACAAGAATGGCATTCGGGCGATTTTGGGTTAAGGAGCCCCGTTATTCAGAAACCAAAAAGCCAAAATGTGCAATCTCTGTCCTAGCACGCTTCTTAGGCATTTTCCCTCTCTTGACATTCCGAAAGGGACTGATTTATCAATTGTCATATATACAGGTGCGAGTTTTGTCGCCGCCACAGCTCAGTACGAGCTTTTGTAGTTGGCGACCAGCTGGGGTGATGTGGCTCGTTTTTTATCACTCAAATCGTGGTGGGAGGTTTGACGCGGCCACAGCAGTACGAGTTTTTGTAGTTTGCGACCATCTGCGGTGAAATATGACCCGTTTTTTTGTCACTGGGAGGTTTCGCGTGGCCAAAGCAGCCGCTTTCGTGTTTTGCGTTTTGTGGACCAGTTGGGGTGCTTTGTCCTCCTTTTAGCCTGCTGCTGCTGCTGCTGTAGAATTTACGTCATTGCAGTGTCAGCCGTCTTTTAGACGACAGCAAACAGCTTTGCGTGGTCTGCATGTCGTCTCACATGACACCGATATTGCTGCCCTAAGACATCGAGCTTGCCAAATTCTCCTTTCTAGAGAGATACAGGCATTTCTACCCAGAGACATCCAGCATGCCAAATTCTTCTTTCTATTACTGGGAACCATAGTTAGTAGGACCTACTATAGACACAATAGGACCTACTGTATACACCAAAACCTATATATTTCCCTATTTCTGCTGACAATATTTGGTCCATAGTAAATAGGACCTACTGTAGACACAATAAGACCTACTGTAGACACCAAAACCTTTATATTTCCCTATTTTTGCTGACAATTTTTGGTCCTATTTACTATGGTCCCCCGTAAATAGGAGAAATCAGCAGGGCCGTAGTGCCAGTGCAGTATGCGGGGTAGCACTGGTTGCCGCTATAATACGAGTATAGTGCCGGTATTTCCAGCTGGCACCACTGGCACATCTATACTCGTAGACGGCTCACTAGTGCATACCTCGTGGTACCAGGTACGTACCTGGTACTCTGTTTCCATCGTTGGGGCGCCGAATGCCTCACCTCAGATTAAAACAAAACATTTCGCGGAAACGAACAAATAGGCATGGTTGCGAATGCATGACATAGAGCGGGTACATAGCGCACCATAACATTCGTGCCTATATCTATGGAAGCTTGTATTATGGCGATATTCTGTAGGGCATGTTTTTTCGGCCCTCCAGACGTGGGGGAGGGGGGGGGGGGCGGCGGCGGTAGTGTTGCCCATGAGCTTTTTTGTGGTTGGTATAATACGGGCCTATACTTCTGACGGCTCGGGACGGGTGTAACAAACTGCATGCCTTACTGCCACAGGCTGTTATCTGTTGCGATAGATCGGATAGGTTCTCGTAGAGATCGACAGCTTTGTTCGCAGTTCGAGGTTAACTTTCGAGTATTATCACCAGGTACTACCATATTATACGTATTTCGATAATAATACAAGAAAAGTCGTGGTGCCATTACAAGGCGACCTAATGGCAAGCGGGTTTGACTGCCTAATAGCATTATAGCACCTATATGAAGGTTTTAAAGATCTATTTGTATCCCGCCCTCCTAAAACCCCGTACCTATGTAAGGCGATTCGCCCTATATATGTACTATTTAGCCGTGTGGCCAGCTCAAGGCATTGTTGTTCTTCTCACATTATCGCATCGCTAAAATAAAGTCCGTGGTCACAGGACAGGCTCTACTAACTCTGGAGTGGAAGAATACCCCCGGAAATATAGAAATGCAGACAGGAATAATACGCATACGAGGAAAATCAGGCAAATCGTACCCTTCAGTTGAGAATAAAATAAAATGGGCCAAATAAAATAAACAGGACTCAGCGTACGTACATATCACATACATGCGGTGTACGACTCGTAGCAGGACACTGAAGGGCCTGCCTACTACTACCAAACAGGAATAAAGAAGAAGACGTATTATTGAGTGCAACGACGTTTAGAGCTACGGGAGCACGGTGTTCTACCGTGTGCCTCAGTCCTTCATTTGCTCGAAGCCCAGGTCAACAGCATTTCCTCAGAAGCGATCGCGGTAGACCTCCACCGCTGCTGTAGAGCTTACCCTTTACGTGATGATGTACCATTAGAAGTCAGAAGTCCGTTTTTTTTTATTTCTTGATATGTTTTAGGGTTATTTTACTGCATAGAACTGCGCGATGAGTACAAAATCACTTGCCCTTTGCACTAGGTCAAAGAACGCCGGAGACTAAGACACTCACGGCTCACGGCGAGCATTTCGTTGCCGTTCTCTGGGTCCTGCATACTACACACACACTGCTGCTGTGCAACACAACTCCGCACTCCGCCGGGCACACATGGTTGGGGACAGTCACTTTCCCGCGCATGCTTTTCGAGATGACGCATCTATCCCGCGGTGCACGAAATTTCGTTGTCTGAGAATTCGAAAAACAAAAATCCAGTCTATTATCAGTCTTGCACCGAGGGCTGCTGCAGCGGCAAAACAATGTACTGGTGTCGTGTGGTCAAAGGGGGGGTATTGCCCTTGACAAAGAAATATGTGGCGGGGTCGTCCGAATAAGGAGACGACCCGCCTTACATAGATCACACTACCTATATACAGGGCGATTTGACCTATCGCCCTGTATAGGTAATGTAAGGCGGCTCGCCATATGCGCGCTCCTAGTTGTGTCAAGCCATTTAAGGCTGCCTTCTAGCCGTACTCGCCTTTGAAGGCCTACTAATGGGACCGCGACTCTGTACGTAGCTACTATTAATATACCGTATACCTGTAAGTTTGGGCGTAAGGTACCTAGCGACCAGCAAAAAGTGGCACGATACAGTTAAAGAAAAAAACGGCAAAAATGCCCCTACCCACTCGCTAGCAGCAACAGCGAAAATCGTGGTGGGCCTAACACAGCTTGAATGTAAAGGCCAACCACAAATACGTCACCGCATCGACAATATCTCGTCGTGCATCACGAACTGGGTCTTCCTACTTTTACAATCTTATTATAATACGACGACAGGTGCTAGTTCAACCAGCTAAGCGGCTGAGACTTATATTTGCAAGCTGCGGAATACTCCGGCCGCACGTGTTCTGCGTTTAGATTTTAGAATGAAAACGTTGTTTGCGAATTTCGGAAAATGCCTGCAAACCGTAAGCTTGGTAATTGGTACACTGTACACTGCCTGTAGATAAGTTTTTGTCCCCCCTCGTTATGGCGATCTCGATTATCCCCCAGAAATGATGCGATTCGTGTGTTGGCCTTGTTACAGGGCGGTGTGTTGTTTAAACATTAAATTACAGAAACACGCATCGCTTACAAAAAGCATAACAGGAAGAAAGTATGTGCACGTAATATAAAGAGCAAACCATGCTTCGTTTCGCCAGGTTGTCGGCGAGCGGCGTGACCGGCGAGCTCCAGCATCACGGAACAATGCGGCATTTTTACAAATATGTCGGTACGGTATACAGCAGTATACGTATAATAGTCAACGAAAAAGGCGGAATCGACACGACAAGAGCCTCTGAGCGCAACAGGTCGCATTATAAAAGCCAAACGTCGAACTCCTGATTCAAGTTGGCGCGAACAATGGGGCCCCTCAGTAGCGGCTTCACCAAGAACGACGTTGGTGTCACCAACTGTCGACGAGCAGCGTCGTGAGCGCCCAGAAGCACGGGGAGGATCATGTTGCGCCGCCAATGCAGCACTGCGCGACTCCTACATTTTCAACTTGGACACCAATTTGATTGTATCATTCCCCAATCACGCAGTGGACGTTGCTGCAATCGGAACTTTTAGTGCCAAATCTCCCTCTCTGGAAGTCCCAAGGGGGTTAAGCCGGCGTGGCTAGACGCACAGAGAGTACGTGCAGTACGTACAAGCGGCCCGGTAGTCGAAGCGGCAGGGAGGCGGGCGGAGTGACTCGATTGCCGAGTCTAGGGGAGGAGGCGGGTCGTTTGAAATATAACAAAGCACGATAGGTTATTTTGCACGCGCAAGGAAAATACCATGCCACAAGCGTCGGGTAAGAGGCGCGCCAACAATATAGAATTATGATGCCATCCGAAGCCGTTGGCGGCCGGCCCCACGGCCTCTCACCATCACTCATCCTGATCTGCTGCTGCTGCTGCTGCTGCCGCTGCTACTCTGTTGTTGCTCTTGTTGTCGCTGCTGCTGTCGCTGTCGCTGTTGCTGCTGCTCGAGCTACGGTAAAACTTCAACTTCAATGTGTGTAATCGTATATACGAGTCCCATACGAGTACGATGCTCTTCGTTGTTTTTGATTGACTTCAATCATTCCGACCAAAACGGTCCTTGTATTTACGGACATATAGTGGGACATGGTTTTGTTTCATGGTTCAAACTTACCTGGTATACATATCATGTATCATATACGTATAATACGTACTTCGTATCATATTTTCCCACCTCGGGTATGGTAACTGCTGTGACACGCTGCTGCTGCGGGATGGTTGTTTTTAGTTTTTATCAGGTTTTTATCACTGCAAGATGATTTTTGGTGAGGCATGGCATGTTGTGTGTTGACTGTTGATTGGTTCAAAAGATCTAAATACAACCGCACATAATTATAAAAGAAAAAAACGTCAGCTGTGAGATCGAGGATTTCGTCGAATCTCAACTTCGCAAGCTGCGTGGGATACTTCGATCGCGGCTTATAAACTATTAATAATTAATACAATCTCGGTGTCGTGATGAGCGCCAGCAATATACATTGCACGACGTCCAACAGCTCAGAAAAACTCCCCGATTTCTATGCTGTATCCTAGATAGAAATTAAGATTTGTGTTTAAGGCGGCTCACGTTCAACAAACCACTTCGGGGCCCCAGATACAAGGAACGACAACATTTCACACGTCTGACAGATCAGGATCTAGATCATGATCTACATCACGATCTAGATCATCTAGACCCTATAACCTGCCGTACTGAGATGTTGTGCAGGATCTGTACAAATACACACCCAAGCCAGGAAACACCTGCTATTGTAGGTCACGCAGGCTGTACACGTACATACGGCTCCCAACCGGCAACATGAGCCATTAATAGATCATGCAGATCAGGAACTTTACCTGTCATGAAAGATCTGCAGTAGATCATGTGAAGGATCTAGATCTTTAAGCACGGATCGGTGATCTGTCTGATCTGTATATCACGCAGCTTGTAAAGATGAGTATTAAACACTCAACTGGTCGAACTCACAGCGGTCGTATTTTTTTACAATTTTTTTACAACTTCATAAAACGTTCATCAGGGTATGATATAAGCGCGGTCTCACCAACAGTCTCAATAGGGTGATCCATCCATCTACAGTACGAGCATATATATCACATGACATACGTGCTATTAACACTGCTGTAGTGTAGTATACCTCAGCCCCTGGTACTAATTAATACTCGTCCCCTTGAGTGCTGGTACAGAGGTACTGCGGTGCACGTGTTATTGTGTAATGCCTGGTACGATATCATACGTACTCGTTCTCTTCCATCTGGACGCGAATTGTTCAACTGTTAGCCTGTTTTGTGACCCCCGCTAAGTCTCACGGAAACGGGCGATTAATTATTAATAATGCGATAACTCATCAGTATGAGTACCTAGTGTTCACAGCATGCTGCGAGCGTGTTGTGCAAACTCTCGCACACGGAAATAACTAGAAATGACTGACTTGACTACTGTATCGTCCGATACGTACGAGACAACTCAGCAGAGCCCGCCAGCATACGTTTAGCCGATGCCGTCTCGTGTATCGTCCGCTACGTACGAGACAACTCAGCAGACCCGGCCAGCATACCCCGTACGTTCGGCCGATGCCGTCTCGTGCAGCTGACGGCATCGGCTACACGCATGATGGCCGGCTCTGCTGGGTTGTCTCATATGTAGCGGACGATACAGTCAGTCAGTCGTTTCTAGTTATTTCCTTAACTTAACCCTTTTACGGTATCCCACACTATTTCCAAGTAGTTTTGTCCCCAAAAACCGTTTCCGGCTCTAAACGGGTTAAGAGACACAGCACGCAAGAAATTGGGAGCTAAACCCTTTACCGCTGCAAACGCATTCCACAGCAGTTCCCCAAAAACACGGGTAAAATTTCATGAAAGGGCTCAAGACTTTTTTTTTTCCCAAAGCGAGAGCATCTGAACCCTTTCACTACCCCAAAAAAGTATCCCACACCATTTCCAAGTGGTTTTGTCCCCCAAAACCCGTTTCCGGCTCTAAAGGGGTCACGTGACAGAATTGTAGCCTATTCTTACTGACCATATATGCTTCTGATCAAAACCTTTCCCCGTAAACACGTAGGTAGTGGCTGTCCTCTGCGATGAGCAAGGCCATAGCGACAACCGCAACTACGTAGGTCTGGTAGACTATGAGGCTAGAAGACCGTGGAAAGGTTGCACAATTCGGACAGATGATCGATTCCCACTTTATGATCTAGATCTTTCAGGGCAGATCTGTTTCCTGATCTGTATGATCTAGCTCATGTTGCCGGGTGGGAGCCGTATAATCTGCATGATCTAGCACATGTTTCCTGGGT
>JAYJME010004235.1:0-11150 GCA_036873775.1 Costaria costata
TCATACGACAACGGCCATGCACGAATTGAGTACACCCCCCCCCTCCTGCCCCCCCCCCTCTCCTGACCTTCCTCAGTCGAACGACCAGGCCTTGGCGCTGAGTGCAAAGACGGCTGACCTCGAGATTGCACGCAGAGAATTGCGAGCGCTGACGACCGCCCTTGACGTCAAAACAGAGGGTATATCGCCTGGCGGTGCCGAAGTGAGTCTGAGTTTGGTATTGCCGGGCCTGCGAGCGGTATTGCCGGACACGCTAGTTGCGGCAGCGACTGCAGCTACTTTTCATACCCTTCGGATCCAAGCTCGGTATCCATGACAGAGTAGGCGTTTTGACGCTCCAGAGAGGACGGTCGGAACAGCTTCCGAGGTATTGTCTGCTCTCCCTCTCGCTCGCAGCTCTTCTGGTGTGTTCTAAAGCATCGTTCATCACCTGCTGCGTCTGTGGCACCCGCTTCGCCCGTCGAAAGAAACGTGCGCTTTGGCTTGCGCTGCGGTGCTGGCGCCCTGGCACCACCGTTGTATACGTTAAGCTGGGAAATGTTTAGATAGAGTCGTGAGCTGCAACACGCGAAGCCACAGGAAACTTGGTTATGTGCGTCAGGCATGAAGGCTTCGAGCCTGTACATTCAACCATGCCGTGCGTCGCCCCTGTGGCTTACGGCAGCGTGTTACATGTGTAGATGCTACAGCCAGACCGTGGAGGGTCGATAATCTGTTGTCCTATCCTAGCGCGAATGTTGGTGTGACCACAGGCTCCTACTCCTTCCACCCCTCGGCCCTCCTCACCCGTGCGTGCAATCACGGGTGCGACTACTGTGCGTCGCAGAGGTCGGTGACAACTGGCGAGCTGTTGGAGGTTAGCCGGGCGAGACTGGCGAACCACGACCTTGCCTTGGAGCTGGCTTACATGTCTGAGACGTCGGGGGGGCTCGCTTCCGACAAGGAGGTGCGAGATGACTTCAACATTTGTCGGTGTTGTTGTTGTTGGTGTTGGTGTTGTTGTTGGTGTTGGTGGTGTTGGTGTTGGTGTTGGTGTTGTTCCTGTTGTAGGTGTGTTGTTGGTGTTGCTGGTGGTGGTAGTCGTGTTGTTTTATTTTTAATTGTGATAAGGATAGTTTCACAACCATTTTCTCTTCAAAAACACCGCAGTGTCACTAGGGATGGTAGGTGGCCACAATACGCCAACGGTCTGCGCTATACAACATATGCATGCTCTCAGAGATCAATGGCACCTACGCGCAAGCCCACAGGATGTGGTCGCTTGGGTGTGGCATGGCCGAGGGGTTGATGAGCGGCAAGGCGGCATTATTACCACCTGTCTGCTTGCGTTGCGCGCTCTGCCGCTCGCAGATTGAGCACTGCAGTCGAACAGTACCCAGACGTGACACGCAAAAGCACCACAATAGCCACCACCCACGCCCCATGAGCTGCCTTCTCTCCCCTCACGCACATGCCCAGTACGGTGACGGGTGGCCATATATGCCCAGATATGTCCTCCTAACCACCATTTGTACGTTGTGTGCCCAAAAAAGGAGTTGGAGAAACGGCTGTCGCAAGAAGCGGAAAAGACGAAGAAGTGTCAGGCTGGGATGGCAGCGCTTCAGGGCGCGCTCGACCAGCAAAAGAAAGCGGCAGACGCGCACCGTGTTGAACTGTCGAAGGCAAACACCTCTGCCAGGCAAGGCCAACAACCAAGACACACCCCATGCGCCGCCGCCCTCCCACCCCCACAGTGCGCTCCTTTTCCCTTACCGAGCTTTTACCAGGGTCCTCACTTTTCAAGAGATGACTAGGGTGAAAGTTGCGTATGTGTGCGTCGACTTAGTTGCTGAGCTATGGCCGATGGGCCGCATGCACCCTGAGGTGCAAATATTCAGAGGGGGCCCGGCGGATCTGCTATGTCGGTAGAGCATGCACCCGTCTCTCCACTGCACGTTGCTGACTTCCATTGCTCCTGTCACAATACCGCACCCGTGTGTGTGGGTTGTGGGCTCCCCCCTGTCGCTCGTTATGGGTGCGGTAGGGAGGCTAAGGAGCTCGTGGAGGCGTTGCAGACGAGGGAGAAGGAGCTTCTCGGGGACAACGACAAGGCCAGGAGGTAAAACACTACATACGCCGAGCAAGGCTCGCGTTCCGCTCACCGGCACCGGCAGCGTCCCTCTGCGGCGTAGCAGCGGTAGATGAGACGCCCTCGTTGCCCACACGCCCCAATCTGTTGTATCCTCCTACTCTTCGTACTCTCCTCCTCCTTCTCGTACATTTTGTCTTGCACCGTAGTATGCTATGGTAAAAGGGATACATTTGGGAGCAGAAATGGCACATATACACCGAGCATGATGTTGAAATACCACTGAAAAGTGGAATCCGAAAAATCACTGGCTTGTTTTTAGTTGATCAGCCTTATAACAAGTGGCGTAAAGAACAGTTTTAAAAACACAGAATGGATATAAGCCTAATCGTGGTCCGTCCGAGTACAAAGCCCGTTTGCAAATATTCCATTCCAATTCCGTTGCCCGTTCCCCTGGGATTCGTCTCTACTGCGAGGAAGAAAACGAAAGCAATACACGCCCCACCCTTGACTAGAAACGCCGTACATTTGATGCCGGTAACTTTGTTATTTACGCTCTTCTCGGCAGCCGCTGCGAGAGCCTGAAGAGAGAGCTGGTGGCGCTTTCGGAGGTCACGGAGCGGGGCGAGGCCACGGGTGCAAAGCTGGAGAAGATGCGGGAAGATCTCAACGTGAGCAACGAGTGTGAAATGCACCTGTTGTGTGTCTGAATGCGTGCTTCCCTTCGAGTCTCGACCGAAAAGTTGTCAAAAAACCTTGCAAGCGACTGCCGCGGCCACGCACGGCCTCAGCAGAAGGGTCAGCTTGGTGCAGCAGAGGTGACGACTTTCGAATCCGTACGTAGTGAGCGATTGCGTCCCCACGCGGTTCGTGGTTGTGATTCGTGGTTGTGACCGTCGCGCCGCCGCCGCCGCCGCCGCCACTACCGCTTCCCGCGCGTTGTTTTCATCCCCTCCCCCTTCCTGCGTCGCCGCTTCTTCCTGCTTCTGCTCTCATGATAGGCGTTTGAAGCTGCCCTAGCCGTGGAGCACGATCGCAACCAGCAAATATCGGCCGAGCTGCGTGTTTCCGAGGAAAAGGCACATCTTGTCCGGCAGGTACAGTTTTGTGAACGGGGGGGTGTGGCAGATGGAATGTGCTCCAACGTGGTGTGGTTGGCCACAGTGTTGCACAACATCAGCGTTGATTCCGTGGTCCTCTGAACGCACAGCTCGCGTTTTTGTTCTTCCGGCTGCTGGTACTCGCTTGCTGCACAGAGGCTCGAGGTGCTGGAGGGAGCGGAGCGTCAGGGGCGGCGCCTTGCCGACCTTCTGCAGGAGGAGCGGGCGTTGCAGAACACCTTGCGGGGGGAAGCGACCGCGGCAAGAGAGGTGTGTGTGTGTGGCGGCGTCGCTCGGCGTGAAACAAACAATGGATCCCATGCGTGTGGAGTGTGTTCGTGCGTGGGTATTGAGTGTGCTGCACTTTGGGTATATCATGGACGGTGAGGGATCTCTCTGCCGTGCGGCGGGAGCAATTGCGGCATTAGCCTTTGAACGCGTGCGTCGGCTTTCGAATGGCCAGAGGGGGAGCGAGAAAACCCCTTTGCGTGCCTTTCGCGGTGTACTGCAAACATTATTAGTAGGACACAGCAAGGGCATGCCGTTAGTAGGACACGGCGAGGGCATGCTGCTTCGTTAGGCAGAAGCAGTCGGGACGGAGAATGCCGTAGGTAGCAGTGGGGGAATGTGGCCCGCAAGACTCGCTTCCTGTCTCGTGTGACGTTTCAAGGAAGTGTTTTTTTCTTTTTTTGAGCAGGTCGTCGGGGTCTTGTTTTTAGTTGCCATTTGCCGAAGAGCTCGCCACTTGCAACCTCAAGCGCCCTCAACCAAGAAGACCCGTTTCTCCCTCACGACTAGCCCCGCTTTCATTCCCGCCTCTCGGCGTTCTCATCGCCAGGAGCTACACGAAGCGCTTAAAGAGAGGGCAGAGCTTGTTACTGGGCTACGGCAGGCGAGGGTTTTCAACGACGAGCTTGCCAAGGTTAGTCGGCTGCAGGGTGCAGACCCCGAGCACCGCGTGGGTATCTCCTGTAACTTGCGACAGGT
The DNA here is from genome assembly GCA_036873775.1 of Costaria costata. Classification (NCBI taxonomy): domain Eukaryota; class Phaeophyceae; order Laminariales; family Agaraceae; genus Costaria; species Costaria costata. The sequence goes on from JAYJME010004235.1 coordinate 4,156, forward strand.
CCTTGCTTTGAAGGCCGAGGGCGAATTTTCGCGACAAGGTGGCGCAGTAGCGCCGCCCCTGCTGAGGCCGCCCATTACAGCGGCATCGCGGCTCTCACGGAAGACGACGACCACGGGGACCACAGTTTGTCTCTTGTCTTATCTGTATGTCATAGTGTCGAGATCGACCGGACGGAGCTTTCGTCTTCGCTTGGTGCTGGGCGTCTGTGGTAGTTTTATTCTACCTAACCACGTGTGGCCTGTTTTTTTTCTTTGGAGAGCTCCTCTTCGATGCGTTCGATCGTTGTGATGAGCTGCCCGACGCGTCGGTGTTCCTCACACCTTGTGGGCCGGTGCACGATCGGATACTGCACGAGTACTGCATGCAGTAGTGGGCTGTGGAGCACCTAAACCCGAGATGTGCCCCCTTGTCTATGGGTGATCCTTCTGTCTGTGCCCCAGTTCTAACACTATCCGCCTGTCCCGCGGCCATGTATGTACCGGCAGGTCAAAGAGAGAGCGGAGGAACGAGAGCGAGAAGCCTGCGCTCGATGCGTCGACATGAGAGAGGGGAAGGTGTGCATTTTCCACTTTATAGACGATATTCCTCGTTGTCACCCTAGCGCTCGGTGCTAGCGGAGATGGCGGGGGCGGGAAGGGGGGTGGGGGGGGGTGCACTCATTGCCATGCATGGCCGTAGATAGACCCTCGCATCCCTGCAGTGCCGGGACGGGGCAGTGGGGGGGTCTATTTGAGGGCCATATCCCACCACGGTTCCGCTCTCTGTGCTTGGGCCGACAGAGCAGATGATTGCACCACAAATCACGGCCAGTCGACAGCAACTCCGATTTGACAGGCGGCGAACACGCTAGAACAAAAACTCCACGGCTGTGTCTGTTCTGTGCTGTTACATGCTCCTTACTCTTACAGCGCCAGAGCCGCTGTTTCGAACTTTGGGGGCATGCGGCGTCTGCTTCCTCTTTATCACGCATGCGGGGGAATGCGAAAGGTGCAACGACGCACGCTTCGGCTTCGGATTATCAGAGCAGAAAGCACAGGTGCCACCAAACAATATTGTCATACTCCCTGCCGCCCCCCTGCCACCCTTGACAGCTTGCGCTCCAGCGCGCTTTGCTGGAACAGCTCTCCGTGGCCCGTGCTGGACTCCGCGAGGAAAAAGAGAGACGAGAGGAGGCAGAGGCGGCGCTGAACACGTGAGGCGACAGCGTGTGATGCCATGTTTTTTTTTTCCATTTGACACGCGCTACGGAGCTCAGGTACGGTGGTAGCGCTGCAACTGGGGGGTAACCGCCATCGTCATACCAACCCTGTGTCAGGAAACGGGAGACTTTTTTTTTGGGAGCGAGCAGCCTCGCTCCTGCGGCTGTGATCGAGCGAGCCGCAACAGTTTCACTTTCGTTTTTGTTGAAGCGTGAACAGTCCCGGGTCCGGGTGGTTAACGAGGGATATTGAGGCGGAATGTCCTGTCCGGGTGAAGTCGGAACCGGCTCTCGCTCCGTCAAAATTCCTCGCAACTAGTCGTGACAGCAGCGCGTCTGTCTGCAACGTCCATTTATATTCACGCTTCATTCAGTCTGGGCGATGCCCACCTACCGTTGGTAACCCTCCACTTGAGCGCTTCGCTGGCTTGCCCTTCCTCCGACCATGCACCATCCCACCTGCCCCCCTCCCCCCCCCCGCCTATTGTGCCTTCGGTGAGATGCAGGCTCACTGGCGCAGCGGCGGTAACATCAAATAATCGCGTTCGCTCTCATTCGGAGAAGCTTGTCGACAGCGATGAAGAGGACTCCACATTTTCGCAGGCAAGTCGATGTGTATGGGCCCGTACTACGGGTCTGGCCAAGGGTTGGGTTACCCTCGTAGTGAATTGTGGAGGTGGCTACTCCCTTCAGGCCGTATCCAATTTGTCCTGCGGCACCTCCCACGAGGGCCTAAGTTCAGTTGTGGAGCTGACGCTTGCCTTTAACCCCCCCCTGCCGAGCACTTCCGAGGAACCCTACTCGAGCACTTGTGTTCTGCCTCGCCCCCTCCCTCATTCTTCCCGCCTCATCTCCCGGCGTGCCATGACTCAGCGGCTCTGTTCGCATCGCAAAAGCCAACGCCCGCACAAATTCCGCTGCTTGTTTGTTCCTGGCTGATAGGGTGAGGATCCTGTTAGCTCTACCTCACGGCGCTTTCGGCCTCGAGATACGCTGGTGCAGGACTACCTCGGCAGGGAGGGTGCCGAGCAGTTCCTCAGCGATTGGGATGAGGAGCGATCATCGTCGTCCTCCTCGTCACCATCTTCTTCACCCTCGTTGTCGCTTGTGCCCTTGCCCCCAGCGATGGCTTTCGCCGTCGACAGAGGGAGCGATGGCGCGGATGTTACCCGGTACCTGCAGGAGACAGCGCCGAATAAGCCGCCACCGCCGCTGCCGCCACCGCGGTTGCCGCCTCCGAAGGTAGTAGCCAACTCGATAGAAGGAAGCCGACGACCGAACTCCGCAGCACACACGCACACTCAAGACGTACGGGGTTCCGCCCGTTCGGGTGGGGGGGGGCGGGGACCTGCGGCAGCTGCGATCGCCGTTCGCTCGGGTATCCCTTTGCGGGAAGGGCGAGTGTTGCCCTCAGTGCCAACGGGCGATATGGTTGGAGCGGGAGTGAAAAGTGTGGCATCGCGTAAGGTGCTTGGGGACGCCACTGCCTCAACGAGGCTAGCTCCGGGGGATGTATGTACCGCGGCACAAACCTCGGACTTCAGCGAGCCTTCATACGATCATAGCAGGGGAGCCGACGCCGGACTTTCGACTGCTGTGCCGGTGCAAGGCCGCCTCGAAGCATGCGATGTGTTCGCGAGGCACTCGTCGAAGAGCGACGCTAACGGGGCTGTATCGCGAGCATCTTCTCGGCGACGCCTTCCTTCGCCGACGGGCGTGCATCAACATTCAGGCAACAGTAGTGCCGAGCTCAGCACCGACCTTGCAACTCGGGCAGCTGCTAACCCATTGCCTAAGAATTTGGAACCCCGCTTCGAATCGGAGAGCGGTGACACTGGAGATGGCGGAGGCGATCGCGCAAGTAGAGGTGGCGGTGTTGCGTTTAGGGAGCGTGGTACGGTCGGGGTTGGTGGCATCGGCGGTCCCGGTTGCGCCGGCGCGGTGTATGGAATAGATGGGGGCAAGGACCGTGTTGATGAGGCGGTCGCGTCGGCACCACCGGCGATAGGAAGACGGAGGAGGCCGCCACGGTCCTCATTGCTCGACTTAGCGTATCAGAGCATCGATGACATATAGCGTACGCCGCGGGGGTGTGCCGTACCAGGTATGAAAAAAACTACGATGAAGGGGAAAATCCTCGGTTTAAGACGCGTAAAACCGCTGCGGTTGTGCACTACTACTGTGCTTCTCACTTCTCAAAGGCTGTACGAGTATAGGCAGCGCTCATTGGCCAAATCACCGCTGTACCGTAATAATGTAATCTGCTATACGGTACACGGTACACCGTACACCGACTCCTAACTACTCAGGTTCTGGTTCTCGCCGTTGGCCTACGGTTCGTTTCATGCCGCACAGAACGCCGGCCGATACGCCGAACAGACCCGGGCAACGTCAATCTCGTCAAATTTAGAAGCAAGACATAGCATATGTCACACGAAGCAACAACATACAACCAACAGAGCATGTACGTCGACCTACTACTACGTCTAGTATGTACCGCTTTGTCCATAAATATGAGGGACATTTTATGTAATTTTACTACCAATTAAGGTGAATATATATCTGGACTTACATTTCTGGACAATAGGTATCATACTCGTATCATGTAATATATACGTACTTCCACTGCTGTCACATGTCTAGTAAATTAAACTACGTATGATACTGCGTACATGAGCTTCTGCTCTTTGTTGTGCTGCTGCTGTTGTATCATATTATACAGCTGTTGTATCATACTGGTAGTATACAACTGTTGTTGTATCATACATCTACAACAACAACAGCAGAAGCGTAACCGTCGGTCGCCGTTCGCTCATCACTCGCGCGCTCGGCCGTCGATCGTTCGTTCCTGGCGGCCTTGCGCCGCCTTCGCCGATTGCCCGCCGTGTAGCCCGCTCGATCGCTCGCCGCTTGCTCGATCGCTCGCTCTTAATATTCGAGGCTATCTACTATTAATAGACCACAGGGAGGGGCGACCTGTACTTAAATAATACCAAATATCGCCATGGCGCCATACCAAACCTTCGTTTGCCTCCCCCCCTACCACCACCCGCGGGTTTGTAGCCCATGAGTAAAAAGTATGATTATTAATAGTATTAATATGATATTTCTACTGTACTGCTGTCACGACTCGTCACCAAAGGATTTTCCTGGAATCAGGTTGCTCAGGTCTAAACAGAGTACAGCTAGTACCAGGTACTCTGTAGTGATGATGGTACACCTCAAGCTGGTGGCGTGTGGCATGATCACCAGAACTAATGTCTCGAAATATCTCGTACCAAATTCAAATTCAAAATTCTGTTCTTTGCATGCGCACGACGGAAAGACTTCATGTTCGTTTGGTAATCTTCCCGACGGAAATAAATGCTGCTGGGTAGTCTATCCGCATAATTTGCACATTATCACAGACATTTTCATCGGCGGATACAAGAGACAACAGGCAGCAGCAGCGGCGGCAGCGGGAGCGACGGCAGCAGCAGTGGCAACGGCAAGGCTGCAGGAGGAGAGCAACACCTCATAAGTTTCAAACCATGCCGAATTACAAAGCGCCAACAACCGCCGCCGGAGAAAAAGCTCCACTACTCCATGGTGGCATCATAAGCGACGTCCCGTTCTTCTCGAGTCTTCATGGCAGGGAGCGCCGCGCCCTCCGCGGGATCGATCGGCTAGACTTGCAGGCGGCGGTCAAGTACGGGCGCAAGGAGTCAGGGTGGCCACACCCCGTCACGGGCGCCGCCAGGTGGAAGTATACCCATGCCGACATCGTCTACATCACGGACGAATCGTCCACGCAGGAGGTTACGTCGTACGCCGTGCCCATCGATATCCCGCGCCCGATTTTAACGCCGGAACACCACTGGGGCCACGCGGCCGCCAAGAAGCGCCTCGAGAAGGACCCATCCCTGTGCACGTCGCACACAGTCATCGTCGCCGACCAGTCCGGCTCCATGAAGACATCCGACGTCTTTGACTTCAAAAACCGCTCCCAGGCGGTTTTTGGGATGTTGGCCCTCGACTTCGTAGCCAAGCAGCGCCTGAGCGGCGAGGGATCCGACACCGACGTCGTGTCGCTCGTCCTCATGCACGACTCGTCGGAGGTCATCTTCGAGCGGGAGCCCATGGGCCTGGTGCTTTACGACATGTTCGTCGGCCTGCACGACGACGGCGAGCCGCGGTCGCACGGCCACTACTTGCCCGCCCTTGCGGCCGCTGAGGAGCTGCTCGGGGGGGGGACGACCAACGGCTGTTGTGCGCTGGCTCTCTTGTTCCTCTCCGACGGTAAACCGAGCGACCAAACGGTCTGCTATGGCGGCCAGAGCTGCCAGGGCGTGGTGGACAGCATCACGGACAGGGTCCGCTCCCTGGCCGGGATGTTCGGGCAGCAACTCTGTGTGACGACCCTCGGAGTCGCCCGTAGGGACGGAGACTTCTCCGTCCTCGAGGCAATGGCCGACGCCGCCCGGGAGGCAGGGGCGCACGGCGAGTTTCACCGGCCGGAGCTGTCATCCGAGGGCCTGAGTACCGCCATCGCCAGCAGCGTCTTGTCGTTGACGACCACGAGGCGTAGGCTGACAACCCTGGCCAATGAAGGCGGGCCGCCCCATGAACTACGGCAGGTGGAGAGGGAAGTCGCAGGCTGCCAGTGGGACCACGAGCCTACTGCTGCCCTCACGGGGAGTGGCTGGGTGGTGTACACGGACCGAGTCAAGCGACTAGAGTACTCGTCGGAAGCCAAGCAAGAGACTGGTTGTCCGTGGGTTACCGTCGGGCCCTTCGCCAACGAGGCGAACGGTATCGCCATCCGCACAAAGGCTTTGGGAGAGGGCGCGGAGCGTCTGGTCTTTGGGCTACAGGTGTGTACAATTTCCCCGAATTTACAAGCGTCACAGGCCGTCCGTGACGGTGCATATATATATACCAATATTTTTTACACATACTCCAGTTGTACAATATATATACGAAGTATCAATACATCAACCTTCCTCGTGCGCTTTTATTTCGGCGTCATGATATCATACGCCGTGATCCATGCGACCGTTCCCCTCGGGCGGCAGACGTTTGTCCGCGACCCGCAGTACAAGTAGTATACAGCAGTAGTACCTATTATATGATGCAGCCCCCCGCCAACAAGCAGTACTCGTAGTAACAAGATAAATAAGCAGCTTTTTTTTTGTAAAATGTGTGTCCTACATTGTTTACAGCGCTACGAAAGAGGGGTAGCAACTAACAAACATTTTGCTTCTCACATTCGAGGAGCTCTCTACTCCCCCCAAAACAACGATGCACATTTATTTGATATTTCCAAGGCAAATTGTTTGATATTAAGTACCATAATATATTTCCAAGTCACGTTATTTGACGTTTAATTGGTCCCCGTCTTTGTGCGCCAACACACAAGCAGTATTAATACCTGGTACCACAGTACGTAATGTAAGGTAAGTGCGGACCAACACATAAAACCATTGTATATAATACGTATGATGTGATAGACTAAACTATAAACTCGTTTGAGCCGTCGTTGGTGTGTTACTTGCCCCGTTACTTGCCCCGTGGCCCGTGGCTATTAGTAAATGATTTTGTCTTTGGTTTTCTCAAGAGCTTTTCTGTGATCTTCTTTCTTGGCCGGCGGCTATATCACTGAAACGCCATTATTTCCTTTCAACTTGCGACACACCCGGGATTTCGAGCCAACTACACCCCGAAGGGGAACCTTGTAATATATACATACAAGAGCTCCGCTTCGCGGGCGGCTGTCGCCGCCCGCTACGCTCGCGCAAGGAAAGGGGCGGAAGAGGC